>JAHWFP010188205.1:6231-16526 GCA_023313725.1 Lithobius niger
ACAAGGAAGCAGGATATCGCTGCAGCGATGATAACCCGTAAAAAAAATTCTGCGCCTTCCAACAGCGTTTTTACACTTTTACTCTGTCGACTAAAAAAATGTTATTAATCGTACGTAATACGTACGGCCTCACGGTAAAACATTACACAAACGAGAATGCAGTATATATATCAACGGTAAGGAAATTGGTGAGTTCACAGCTGTCTACAAAATAATCGATAGGGAATATAACAAAGCTACAGACCATGATTAATCAACGTCATAGACGGAATGGTTTCAGAAACGCGGAACATTAAGTTCAGTCAAGGCCGACGGAAAGCCGTGAGCTCTGATTACGGAATTCCTTTTTGGTTTGTGTGGTTTTAACAATGCGTGAAAGCTGTCGATTACTTTCCAACCCTATGTTGTGAAAGCAATGTCATTATGTGGCAATCCATCTATTGAGCAGCATTCAGACGTTAGTCATTTTTTTCTTATTTTATTTCTACAATTGGAGTTTTCATAAGCGCTTTAATTTGCCGCATTCGGTGATCATAATTTTTTTAAAAAGAAAAGCAAGTTGCTACTTATTTTTGTATGGTTGGTAATAGTGAGATAACGATTTTATTTTTATATCTTGAGCCTCGTGTCATGTGAAGTAAACTAATGCTCGTACAGATGAACCCGATCACTTTTGAACTTTACTAGACTTTTTTTTTTGTATGTATAAGTCTAGTACCGGGAGGGAGAAAATCAGGGATTCGAACCGTTAAACCTCCGATCACAGCAAGAAACCAAGCTAATGTTAAATGTTCAGAACAGGAAGTCAAACTGGAAACGAACCGTAACGGTAAACAGTTAAAAAAATGGGAAAAAATGGCCAAACCGGAACCGAATCGGACATTGATATCTTGTCGTGAACTCAAACCGGAACGAACCCGAAATAAAAGAGCTGTTCGTGTTATGGTTCAGTAAGCATTTAACAACAAGCATTTACCAACAAGCATTAGAGGGAAAATGTGACATGATCACCGACAGACACACTCCATCCCGGTAGCAAAAAGCACCGCTACCTTCTGCTACCCGCAAATTGCCCTTTGCTACCTCCTCTTTTCCTGCGACTCTGGGAATGTGCCTTTTACTCCCCAGAAGACCCAAAAATGCCCATTATTGCCACTTCACTTGAAATCTCCCTGATACAAGTTTGTGACGTCAAGGTTCACCGGAGTGACGTCACGGTTTTCCAGAGTTACGTCAAATTTTACTGTAGCGACCAGAAGTAACATTTAGATTTACCGTTGAGATTTACCGGAGCGAAGTCGAGGTTTACCGGAGTGACATCAAAGTTTATCGCAGAAACCGGAAATGACATAGTTTACCGAATCGAGCGGAAGTGACGTTCTTCTGCGACACCAATTTCCCTTTTTCGACTTTAAGTCACGTCGAGGTTCATCGCAGTGCATTGAGGCAACGTCAAGGTTTGCCATAATGACGTCACAGTCTACCGTAGCGACGTCGAGGTTTATTGGAGCGACCTCTTAAGGTTGACTTTTTAAAAATATTACCGCACGTGACATCATCTCCTACAGTTTATGTACCTCTCCACGTGATATTTTCTACCCTGTGACGTAATCCTCTTCATCCCTCACCACCCCGCCATGTGGGACGACACCACTACCACCTGTTGGAGCATGTAAATTTCATGTAAATTCTACAAGATAAGGTGTTTTTTTAATGTTGGCTCCTCCTCCTCCTCTACATGCGTAACCGTAAGTAATATCATTAACGCCTATGCACTATTTTTGTGTCTGTTGACCAAATCAAAAAAAAGGAAGGTCAACAGCGATCAGACCCTTCAAACGAGATCAAATTTATTCTGCAGAGTTCCACACCAGACTTCGGTAAACGTTCGATATGGTCGATCTCACGCATCCCGGCAAATTATTTGTGAATTTTTGTTGGGCCTACTCTTATCAGGTCAATATCTACAGACAGATGAGGATACCGCACTGGTGTTGCTTACTCCAATAGCGGTAAGCCCCTACTCGCGTATGTATGTTTCCAGATGTAGCGCATCTATTGACTACCGCAAGCCGTCTAAATACCATAGATCTAATCTTCAGGCAGTGTAAATAGAATTTTAGGTTTGAGAAGAACCAAAAGCCCAGATCTTTCACTTCATTCACCGATGGCAATATTTTGTTATAATTTTAAGGTGTAATTTGCGCAATCCTTACTATGATCAACGTGGAAAAACTGGAATTTTGATCCGAGAATGTGACCTGCCAGATATCTGACCAATGTAACGTTTTGGATCTCCTTGCTGCAGTCGGAGGAACACCTTGGAAGATTACTTTCTGTGCCTACTTTAAGATAATCAGCATATTTTACGCTAAAAGGGCTTTTATTTGTAAGTTCAGGTCATTTAAGTAACGAAAAGGAGGGGGCCCAAAGGCGACCCCTGTGGAACCCCACAATTAATTTCTTTTCGTTCTGAGAGCGTATGTTCAGTAATAACTCGCTGTGACCGACCTCGTAAATATGCCAAAATCCAACTCCATTGACATCCACCGACTCCACAGCCCATAACCTTTAAAAGAATCTTTAAAAGAATCTTACGTTGAATAACCGGCTGAAAGACTTTTTTGAAGTGGGAATTGATGGTGTCGTCTTTAACACCAATGTTCAAGGAGGAAGTTCATCTATTCAGAATAGACAATAGCTGATGAATCTATGATCTGCTCCGGAGGAAACCAAACTGATCCTGGTTAATAATGAAGTATTAACCGATGTGTAGTAAGAGTTTATTTCGAATGATAGATTCGACATTCGAGATGTTTTGACAGTTTTGTCGCCAATCATGAGATCTCTCGTATCCGTGTTGTACCATAATCCAAATAAGTAATCATTGTTTTTTTGGACGGTAAGATGAAAAAAAAGAGCAAAAAACTACTTTCACATCACTTTCATCGTTTGTAACTTCTAAAGATAATCTTAAGAGTGAAATAAGGCTTGAGGAGGAAATTCGAAAAGAGTTAATCGCATCTGATGTTGGAGGTGTATAGAATGGTCCTCTTGTTGGAGCGGGTTCGGAGCTAATGGCTTGATTAATATGATAGGAGTAATAGTACTGGCTCTGCATCGCTGGGATTACTCGTCCCGTTTTACCTTTCTCCTGGGGACTATGTGGCAGTTGGTTCACACTTATCATCCGTATCATCGTCATCTCCTCCTCATCTTTCAATGTGTTGTCGTCGGGTTCTTCCACATCCTTCTCCTTCATAACCTTCACTATGGTTCTAGCAATACCTTTTTAATGGTTTGATGACGGGTTTACACAATTCTGGAAGATAATAATAATAAAATTTGTTGCTATAGCAACGGGTCTGGCAAGGACTGGGGAGTCACTAACAGCCAGCCACAATTACATGTAAATACAGTGAACATAATAAGGCCAAGGAATGATGATGGTAAGAGGTTTGGGGACACGAATGCCTTACCATCAAGGTTAGACCTGCCAGGGACTCAAGGCCCCCGATGGCATCGCCAAACATGCAGGACATGGGAAGGGTGTAAAAAGTGTTAAAAGGCCCAAAATGATGCTGTATAATAAAAAGTATAAACGGTGCTAAAAATTGTATGCTAGTGAATACTAAAAACAAAAGCACTAAAGATACTCTCCTTTGGTCTGTTTATATTTTTTCGTTACCACAAACTTTTCCATAATTGCTTTCTCAGATACACAAGTTTACATTATTCTCCATTTTTTAATAGGGACAATTTTTTTAATCGTACTTTCCACTTTTTCTTATGTTCTAAGAGATGAGTGCCTCCTTTATACAGGGTGTTCCAAAAGTCCCAGATAGGCTGAATAACTTTTGAACGGATGAGAATTGAAACTTGCACCTTTGGGGACATCGGTTGGGTTGAGGGTTCCATATTTTGGCATAAGAGACATCGCAAGTAGAGTAAGAACGCGATTGAGTTGTACATCCACCCCCGAACGGAAGTGACGTCATTACCCCCACTTCCGGTCACGTGATCAAAGTGGGGGTAATGATGTCACTTCCGGTCAGGTGATGAAAAGTGGGGTAATGACGTCACTTCCGGTTTTCATCGAGCTGGAGGATGGTGGAAAAGTGCCTTTTGCTACATTTTTTTTGTTTTCAATCTGAAGGATGGTGGAAAAGTGCCTTTTGCTACTTTATTTTTTTTTCATCAATCTGCAGGAGGGTGGAAAGTGACCCCATTTTTTCGTTTTCGTCGATCTGGAGGATAGTGGAAAAGTGCCTTTTGCTACTTTATTTTTTTTTCATCAATCTGGAGGAGGGTGGAAAGTGACCCCATTTTTTCGTTTTCGTCGATCTGGAGGATGGTGGAAAAGTGCCTTTTGCTACTTTATTTTTTTTTCATCAATCTGGAGGAGGGTGGAAAGTGACCCCATTTTTTCGTTTTCGTCGATCTGGAGGATGGTGGAAAAGTTCCTTTTGCTACTTTTTTGCATTCTTTTGCTACCTCCATAACCCCAACTTCCGGTCACGTGATCCACCCACAACCGGAAGTGACGTCATTACCCCCACTTCCGGTCACGTGACGACAGTGGGGGTAATGACGTCACTTCCGTCACGCGATGAAAAGTGTAGGACGTCACTTCCGGTTTTTCATCAATCTGGAGGATGGTGAAAAAATGCCTTTTGTTACTTTTTTTTTTTTTTTTCTAGTTTTCATCTATCTGGAGGGGGTGGAAAAAGTGCCTTCTGATACCTTTTTTTCGTTCTCAATCTGAAGGATGGTGGAAAAGTGTCTTTTGCTATTTTTATTCTGTCAATTTGGAGGAGGGTGGGAAGTGCCTTTTGCTACTTTTTTGCATCCTTTTGCTACCTCCGTGACCCGTACTTATGACGTGCGGTAATGACGTCACTTTCAGTCACTTGATCAAAGTGAGGACGTCACTTCCGGTTTTTTGTCAATATGGGGGAAAGTGCTTTTTGTTACCTTTTTTTCTCTCGTTTTCGTCGATCTGGAGGATAGGGGGACAGTGCCTTTTGCTACTTTTTTTTTCGTCAATTTGGAGGACCCCACTTTTTAGTTTTCGTCGATCTGGAGGATGGTAGGAAAGTGCCTTTTGATACTTTTTTTCATTCTCACCTTTGCAACACCCACTGTGATATCATAAGTGTGGGCATTACCACCTATCGCACTCTTGGTGTGGGTGATGATGTCACCCCACTTTTTAGTTTTCACGGGACGAGTTTTCACGTGACGAGTCTGAAGGAAGTGCTTTTTGCTACTTTTTTTTTCGTTTTCGTCAATTCACGTTAATACCATATGAGAAACTTCATGCTAATGTCATATGAACAACTTCACACTAATACCATATGAGCCATTAACTATTAACATCATGTTAATGTGATATGAGCAATTTTACGCTAATGCCATATGAGCAACTTCATGCTAATGCCTTATGAGCAACTTCACGCTAATGATATATGAGTAACTTCACGCTAATACTATATGAGCAACTTCGTGCTAATGCCATGTGAGCAACTTCACGCTAATGCTATATGAGCAACTTCGTGCTAATGCCATGTGAGCAACTTCACGCTAATGCCATATGAGCAACTTCACGCTAATAGCATACGAGCAACTTCACGTTAATACCATATGAGAAGCTTTACGATAATGTCATATGAACAACTTCACACTAATACCCTATGAGCAATTTTTCTATAATGCCATATGAGCAACTTCACGCTAATGTCATATGAGAAACTTTATGCTAATACCATATGCACAACTTCACGTCAATGTCATATGAGCAATTTCACATTAATGCTATATGAGCAACTTCACGCTGATGCCACATAAGCAACTTCACATTAATGCCATACGAACAACTTCACGCTAATGCCATACGAACAACTTCACGTTAATGTCATATCAGCTAATTCGTGCGTGGGGATTTAATACATACACTAAACGAATTTAGATCGTGGTTGGAACAAGTTTAAAACATACATAATACGTTCATCCTTTAGTATTTTGATGGTTCACAATAGGTTCTTTACTCTCATGAAACAGAGTATTAACGGGTGTAAATCGTAGCCAAAACATCAACGTGTGATTAAATGGTGTATAACATTCATATTTTGAGTGTTTCCGTTAGAGTTTATACTCGATCAACACCTTAGATGAGGTAAGAACACGGGTGTAGATCGTGATGGAAACAACCACTCGAGTGAAAGTTTGGATTCTCATTATCGTTTATTAAAAAAGGGGAAAATGGAAGATAAACATTCAGATCTGATTAAGAAACTGGTAAAAAAGTTTAGAGTACGGGGAAAAGAAGATGAGCGACCCATTATTGGTCCGTTAGAAAGTATCACCCACGTGAAGGAGAAAGACGACGTGGAAGATGATGTGGAAGTCAACCATAAAAAACGGAAACACGAGGATGACGTTCCTAATGCATCAAAACGGATCTGTTCCCCTCCATCGGGTGTGAGACGAGTTCCTTCAGAATCGTTTCGCTCTTTAAAGGCTCTTTTGAAGGGTCACACATTGGGTGCGATTTCGAGCTATTATTTGCATAGATTTTTCAAAATACCAAAAGAAAACGATTACGTGTTTGGATTAAGGTACAACATTGACACGGGAGACCTCATGATTGGTAACAAAACTATCAAAATATGGGAGAATGACATAGTGTTGGAAGGAATGAAGTACCGAGGAAAAAATCAGCTGTGGAGTTTACTGAATCAAAAAGCTTTGCAGTACGAAACATACGATCCCGAAGTTTTGGCCTCATATGGATCAATTCTGAAAGACAGTAATGCCTTATATCGAAACTACGACCCTTACTTTGGAAAGCCCAAATCGAATCGTGGTTACAAGTACGTCCGTGTTATCAAACCAATTTGGGAGGAAATAAAGAAGGAGAAAAGTGGTTGGCCGGAAGAAATGGAAGATGAAAAAGATTACGACGAATTGGAGTCGAACGAATCGGGGTCGAACGATACGGGGTCGGATGATATGGAGTTGAATGAATCGGAAGAATCGGGGTCGGAAGAACCTGGTTCGGATGAATCGGGACCGGACGAATCTGGGACGAACGAATCGGAAATGAATGAATCAAGGTCGGACGAGCCGGATAATTTGGAGTCGAAAGAATCATGGTTGAACGAAACTGTGTCTGATGAAGTAGATCACAACAACCCGAATGCATTAGTGAATAGGCTGAGAGTCTTGGTAGGATTATTGTTGAGGGAAAGAGTTGATCATGAAGAGGAAATTATGCAAATTCTAGGGGGATTGACGGAGATAGAAATTATAACCGAAAATAAAAAGAGGACGATACAACAAAACTTTACAGACTTGGGAGTTTTGTCTAGCAACACGATGTAGTTTTGCGCTGTGACGTTAAAAGTGGAGACTGTGAGGTAACAAAAAAGATGCAAAAAGTAGCAAAAGACACTTTCCCACCATCCTTCAGATCGATGAAAACTAAAAAGTGAGGGTCATAGCCATACCCTGTGTGACGTCATAACCACGTGACCAGTGACACCCCACCACTGTAACATTATAAGTAGGGATGATGACGTCACAGAGGTATCAAAAGGACCCAAAAAGGTACCAAAAAGCACTTTCCCACCATCCTCCAGATCGATGAAAACCGGAATCACCACTTTTCATCACGTGGCCGGAAGTGACGTCCCCACTTTAATCACGTGACCGGAAATGGGAGTAATGACGTCACGGAGGTAGCAAAAGGATGCAAAAAAAATAGCAAAAGACACTTTTCCACCATCCTCCAGATTGAGAATGAAAAAAAAGGTAACAAAAGACACTTTTCCACCATCCTCCAGATCGACGAAAACCGGAATCCCCACTTTGATCACGTGACCGGAAGTGACGTCATTACCCCCACTGTCGTCACGTGACCGGAAGTGGGGGGTAGTGACGTCACTTCCGGTTGTGGGTGGGTGGATCACGTGACCGGAAGTTAGGGTTATGGAGGTAGCAAAAGAATGCAAAAAATGAGCAAAAGGCACTTTTCCACCATCCTCCAGATCGACGAAAACGAAAAAATGGGGGTCACTTTCCACCCTCCTCCAGATTGATGAAAAAAAAATAACGTAGCGAAAAGAACTTTTCCACCATCCTTCAGATTGAGAACAAAAAGAATGTAGCAAAAGGCACTTTTCCACCATCCTCCAAGTCGATGAAAACCGGAAGTGACGTCATTACCCCACTTTTCATCACCTGACCGGAAGTGACGTCATTACCCCCACTTTGATCATGTGACCGGAAGTGGGGGTAATGACGTCACTTCCGTCCGGTGGTGGATGTACAACTCAATCGCGTTCTTACTCTACTATCGCAGTACCCTCTCTCATGGGGGCCCCAGGGTGCGCAACTCAGTATTTTCAAATGGGAACGGGGTGGGGGGTTGAGCAGCACATCATATTAAAGCCCTTAACGAGCTGAGAAAAATGGCGCAAAGAAAATGTCGCTACGTTGCTCCAATAAAAAACGGTCCCCCATCAAAGTTCGAAATAGCACTTTGCATTGGAAGCATTTACGCCACTAGAAAACGATTCAGAGATGTTCACACATGACAGAATGTTCCAGATGAATAAACTGAAAGACACACGTAAAAGAAAAGTAGCAACGTTACGGTCCCGCATTTGGGGTGGGGGGGGGGGGAGGGAGGCAGAACAAATAAAACCTTGACTTTAGCTACACTAAAGAATTTCAAATAGGAAAGGGCGGTCGAGTGGCACGTCATATTAAAGCTCTTAACGAGCTGCGAAAAATGGTGCAACGAAAACGTCGCTACCTTGCTCCAATCAAAAATGGCACCCCTTTAAAGTACGAACGTGACACAAATTACTCCAAGTCTGTTCCAGAGGGATAAACTGAAAGGTACATGTACAATAAAACAAGGTTGAAGCCTCTTACTTTGGGACACGAGGTATGATAAAATGTACGAGCAAATGGATGTACGAAAGTATAAGGGTCCACGAAAATATCAAGTTTTATTGTGGCAGTGATGTGTCACTTCAGTAAATAAATGGCCTATACTTTTGAAAACTACCTTCAAGTTTCATCATGTTGCTTCCCTGAAGTACACATTTTTCTCTTGAGATGCATTTTATCGATGTGGCCACAAATTCACTTATCACTTTATCCATCCATTTCAAACTTTGCATTGTCACAGTTTTGGAAGGAAGCAATGTAGCGACGATTTATTTTCGCTGTTTTTATTTGCATGTTAAGGTCTTTACTAAGAGGTGCAGCTCGATTCCCCCTTTCCATTTGAAACTTTTGAGTTTAGCCCCAACCAAGATTTTATTTGGCTTGCCCCCTTCCGTCTCCCCCCCCCCCCTCCCAAAAAAAATGCTGGACGTTAATATTGCCACATTTCTTTTACGTGTGTCTTTCAGTTTATCCATTTGGAACATTCCGTCACGTTGTAAACATCTCTGAATTGTTTTCTGGTGGCGTAAATGCTTCCAATGCAAAGTGCTATTTCGAACTTTGATGGGGCGCCATTTTTGATTGGTGCAACGTAGCGACGTTTTCTTTGCGCCATTTTTCTCAGCTTGTTAAGGGCTTTAATATGACGTGCTACTCGACCCCCCTTGCCATTTGAAATTACTGAGTTGCGCCCTCTGGGGCCCTGTGAGGGGGGAGGGGGGTACTGCGATGTCTCTTATGCCAAAAGATAGAACCCTCAACCCAACCGATGTCCCCAAAGGTTCAAGTTTAAATTCTCATCCGTTCAAAAGTTATTCAGCTTATATGAGACATTTGGAACACGCTGTATACATATGGTTTCAACTCGACTTTCTTCCAAGAAACCTAATGGAAACATCTAAAGTAAGAATGTATCGCATTCGTTTTGTATAGGTTATCGCCTGATTCCCGTGTTCTGAGAACTAACAATGTCGAGGGACGCAGGCCCGAGCGTTTTTTAGTTCTTTGCACGAGGGAAGCAGGCGATAACTTATTTATTCACCAATGTCCGCATCTCTGCCCGACAATGAAGAAGCACGCGACTCCAATAAGGATGTAGTGCATGGAGTAGTCCAACAATGCAAGACGGAAAAGGAAAAAAACGTTTACTTTTGCGTATAGTGTGCTGTTAAGGCTCCGGATTTGGTGTTCGAAGATTTGTTTGATTTGTACATTGATGGAGAAATTTCGTAAGAGATTACGTAATATAATGTTGGAGATGGTTGTGTTGGAAGTCGGTGTGCAAGATCGCATTGTTGTGTCCTGCATCGTTGTATTGTAATCGAGTGCTGATCCCT
>JAHWFP010188207.1:0-55453 GCA_023313725.1 Lithobius niger
CCTTCGGAGAACCCGTATAGTAATGGTGTGCATATTTTAGCATTGGGCAGTTTATAAGTAGTATTTTCCTTTTTTAACAGTATTTCTGGTACGCTATGTACCACGCATTCTATAATGCAAGGTTAACATTGATTAAGTGTTTACAGTCAGTAGACAGTGGTGATAAAAAAAAAATCAACTCATGTTTTGTAGGCATTAAAGGTAAAAAAAAATTTTTTTTAATTACAGCTGAATCATTAGCCTATCGACCTATTGGTTATGGCATGTTGGCTACACATCTAACTGAAGCAGTAAAATTTAGTCAAAAAAATTAACTGCCTTTGTTTTTTATGCATAGAGGCTAGTCACTTCTCAGCAGTCATGTATTTTTGCTAATTAAATCTTTAAGGCTTAAGTTACTACGGTAATTGTCACTAAGAACGCTTTTGCGGTGTTGCCATCAATGAATAAAATCATCACTATGTTCATATGGTCTACGGCGTGAACGTGTTATCAACTTACCCGAATAAACTTTACTGTTTCAAAATCCGTGGGTCTGAATGGCTCAAAACCAGCAGGCCAAACGGTATCGTGGTGATGCCAAAAAAATGGTGATGTGAACTAGTAGGGATAAAAGGTTCGTTGGATTACCAACCTCGGATCATAAACTGAAGCTGTCCAGCCATATAAGCGAGTCATGTTTATGCCAGTTAATTTCAGATTAATAGGACGGTTCCAATACCGATACTAGTATCATATTTCATTTTCATTTGATACTTGCAGCCAACATCCTACTAAATAAAACTTTTTGTGCGATTGTGTCAAACTAGTTTTTTTTTCACCTTGAGCAATAGCTTTGCTTTTCACTCTCAACTGAATTTTTTTTTTTAAATTTGCGCAACAGCATTAAAAAATACTACTCGTGAACTTGAGCAAAGGAAAATATAGCTATCGGATCGATTTTGGCGCTATTTTACATGCCAGTATCGGTACCAACTACCAGCTATATAAAAGGGGTATTGGAGCAGTCCTACTAATAATTAAAAATATTTGCAGCTTATTTATAATTTGCCTTTACAAAACCATTAGAACATGGAATGAACATAGTAATAATTTCAGTCTTTATTTGCAGACCCCAACAAGACAGACATGGGCAGATGCTGCCGTGGACTTCCAAAGATTGTGGAATTTTCCCAACTACTCAGGTGCACTCGACGGCAAACATGTTGACACACAACCTTTTGCAAATCAGGGCTCGAATTTTTACAATTGTAAAGGAAGGCATAGTCTTGTACTGATGGCTGCATGTGATGCTACCTACAAATTCACATAGCGACAGAGCGACGGTGGTGTGTTCGATGCATCACGTTTAGGACAATTGCTAGAGACGGAGAGTCTCGATTTGCCAGACCCATCTGCATTGCCTGGCACACATGTTGTGTTGCCACACGTATTCGTTGCTGATGAAGCATTTCCATTGATGCGAAATCTCATGCGACCACATCCAGGTAGAGCCCTACCAAGAGACAGAGCTGTTTTCAATTATCGTCTGTTGCGAGCTCGTAGGGTGATCGAGAACACCTTCGGTATTTTGGTGTCGAAATGGCGTATATTTTGGCAGCCAATAGTAGCAGATTTGGCTACAGTCGAACATATCTTTATGGCAACGATCTGTTTGCACAATTTCTTAAAACAAAGAGACATGGAGGAAAATTGCCTGAATGGATTGTACTGCCCTCCTGGATACGTAGACTACGAAGACATCCATGGCGAAGAAATCCAACGAGGTGTATGGCGCAGTGAAGTAAGCAGAGATGATGCAATCAGGAACATTCGTACCATGGGCCGCAACCAGTATGCAAGATCCACCAAAGTTGTGCGTGAAGCATTCACGGCTTACTTCACTGCAACATGTGGTGCAGTACCATGGCAAAATGAAGTCGTCGATCGAGGAATGGGAGAAACCGAGTAGGTTTATATTGAGCCATAAACACTTTGACTGGACGCTTGTTTGACTTATTTTCAGAGTCTAAAAATTCAATAAAATTTGGAACGAAAATTTCAGCTCACTTTCACAATCAAGACAACGGCTTTGTGCAGCGAATTTTCGATAATTTGCTGTTATCTTTTTTTGGGCCTGAAGGAAAATAACAGAAATTTTTAAGAATTTGCTGCAAAAGCTGTTGTCTTGATTGTGAAAGTGAGCGGTATTTTTCCCCCAAAATTTGTAATGCGTTTCACAATACGAAAGTTAACGATGTCTTGAAATCTAAAAATTGAAAGTATATGTACCAATAGGCATCTACAGCTTAAAACGCTTTGGTTTGTCGTTTTATCTATGATATGCCCATCACATAAGGGGGGGGGGGGGGGTAGAGAAACAGGTGGCTTTAAGAAGTGTGTGTTGTTGGTTGCAAAAAATAAATTTTATATTTGGTGTAGCATGAACCTTGACAGCCCCACTAACTTTTTGGCTCCTTTTAACCAGTCTCGACCATGATGCATCCAGAACCGGTCTTCAAGTGACTTTTCTCTTTTGTGCATCAATTTTTTAAACAATCATCTTGGCATGGACAGTAGAAAATATCCATTCTTTGGTAATTTTAAAACCAAGTAGTTTTTCGAGCCTCACGACACAGAGCAGACGCCAAATCAACCCTATTTTGGATTACATCTGTGCTGTTGTGACGATTTGAATATTGCTGCACCCATGATACTCTGAATTTGTCAAGTTAGGATGGGATTAGCATGTTGACAAATGCAGTGGGCTACAGAGCCGGGGATATTCAAATCGTGACAACAGATAAGATGTAATCCAAAAAAAAAAAACATGATAACAGGACGCCTGACGAAGACTCGATTAACAACGACGAAATTCAACCGTCAAAGTAGTTGAAGATTCGCAATATACCGTTATTGCGTTTACTTTTGAGAATGAAGCATAAACAACTAATTTTATGACATGTATTGGTTTACCAAAACCTGTCAATTGTTGGCAAAATAAAAGGAAAAAAACATGATTTTCTGGTTTCGATCGGCCCCGATATCTTACGAGACAACCTTATCAAATAGTAAAAAAAAACCTGCATCAGTATCAACCAAAAATTAAAATTTAGCAAAAGTAAAAATGGTTTCATGTTAAAAAATACACTCCACCACTTTTTGAAAAACTCTTTAATTAGCATTAGCAAAAACAGAAAGACTAAAAAAAAAAATTGTTGCATCTCGACCATTTTTTGAATTTACAACAGTGACCAGGATTTAATTTTATATTTTTTTTTCAATCAAAAGCATTTCTTTTGGAAATTTTTATTCCAAATAAAATATTTCCTTTTATAAGAAGCAAAAAATTACCTTCAGAAACAAAACTGTGCAAATATAGTGATATAAAACCTAAAAGTTAGGCAATTAAAAAAAGAAAAGTTTGTTCTCAGGCCCCGCAGGCAAAGATTTTTTTTGACGGGAGATAAAGAAACTTCCTTTGAACGAGTGCCCATTTCCCTCTCATTTCCAGCAGCCATGAAGATTTTGTCGACGGACTAGGATGGATTGCATGTGGGTGGTGGCAATGTTGCTTTCGATGTAAGATGCCCCTACCAGTTACTGAATACCACCAATATTTTGCTGCCACTAGTTGTACCATGTGAAAACTGCGTAAAACAAATCTATTAAGAATGTACAGAATCTAAGTGTCTGCAATCTTGCGATTTTTCGTAACTTGCACGGTGAGCAAGTGACAAACTGTTCTTCTTTTATTCTATGAATTTTGATTGTGTAACGTAATCAGTAAATGAAGCCACTGCCTACTCTACACAGTAGAGTAGGCAGTGATGAAGCAGCCGAATCAAACACTGTTATTGGGCAGGTAACCGACTTATGCAAATGAAGTCTAGATATGATTTTTATAGTTAACTATTGTTAATACAAAATTGACAAGTGTAAGGTTATATTATAATTACAGTCCACACTCAAGGGCCTTCCAAGTTTTTATACTAGACCGTAATAGGCGTAACACTCAAAAAAGGCAAAAATAATTTGACTGGTTCAAAGTTTTATGTTAACACTCTCTATGGGACTCTCAGAAGCTACATAAACAGGCTGTAATTACAAGTAATTTTATTTTGTTGAAAACTATGGTTACCATTTAACATGAAAAAACTGTTCTTTTATTGTATGAATTTTGATTGTGTAACGTAATTTTGAACGTGTGACGTTGTCACTTGCTCTTGTCACTTGCTCTCAACAACAAAAACAAGGAAAACCTGCATGTAACCAACACGTTTAAAGGTAGAATTTACATTATTTGTGCAGAAAAGTAACATTATGCCACCAGAAAATTCGCAGAAACCTAGATTCTTGTTATGTATGCAATGCATGACTAAAAGGACACAAGCATGGTATTACAAATGTCTTTATTTGAACATAGGTTAAGCTCCAATTTAACACTTTCTGAGATTCATGATTTATGCAAATTCAGTAAACCTTGTTAACTCGAACTCGGAAGTAGAACAATTTAATGTATTTCGATTGGCCTAATAGAAATCTTGCCTCGTTATCCTGAACAAAAATCAGTTAACACGAACCCCCGAGCAAATTTCTTGGTTTATTACGTGCATTTTGAGCCACTTCACAATTAAAGACTAAACGAAGAGGGTGAAAAACCCAGCCAAATTAAAACTAACAGTGTGGTTATGTGACCTCAAAAGTTACTTTCAACAGCAATGCAGTTCGTTATCAGTACCACGTCTAATCATTTATTTGCATGCACTTGAAGATAGCATAATGGCTAATACTGCAAAAACATTGAAGCAGACTAAAATAACCATATATTGTAGGCCAACTTACACATGCCTTCCATGCAAGTGCAAGAGAAAACAAGTGTTTCACGTAAAGTACAGTGTTAATAAAAGTTTAATTTAGTAGTAGTGGCAATGCATGAATTATAATTTAAAATGTACATAAAATAGCGCAGTAGTTTATCCGAATTTTATTTTGATCTGCAGCTGTAACCTATAAAGTAGAGCCAGTGTAAGAATTTTAAAAAAATTAAAATAGTACAATGGGTTATCATAGCTTCACCTTGCTCTGCAGCTATATCCAGTACAGCCAGCGCATGCATTTAAAAAAAAAAATTAAAATACTACAGTAGTTTATCCTAGGTTCATTTTGATTTGGAGATGTAGCCTATACCATAGTGCCAATGCATGAACTTAAATTTAAAAAACAATCTACAATTTACAGAATTTGAAATGTAGCATGACAACTGCGATTACTATGAGAGTCAATATTGATTCACATTATACAGCAGACGCCATATTTTACGCACCTCAAAATAGCGAAAACCAGTCTCCAATTTCCGCAAATTTTCGACAGCTTTGACAACATTTTTGTTGAAATTTCTTCCTGCTGTCTACGACGCACGCACGTCATTTAAATTGCAGTCGGACAGTGCAGTGTGATGTAACTAGTAAATATCTTTTTCTTTAAGACAGCAGGTATAAATTTCAACAAAATTTTTTCAAAAGCTGTCGAAAATTTACGGAAATTGTGGACAGGTTTTCGTTATTTTGAGAAGTGCGTAAAATATGGCGTCTGCTGTAGAATGGAGACTCCAGACTTTTGGAGTTCGAGTTAAGAGGTTTCACTGTACTCTAACTTCAATTGTTTCACAACTATCTTCATCAGGCTTCTTGCATTCTGGGCACTCTACTGCTTCGGATCGGTCGTTGTTGAACGACGACCGATCCGAAGCAGTAGAGTGCCCAGAATACAAAAAGCCTGATGAAGATAATCGGCGTTTGAACGCATATCAAGTGTTTAAATGATCAATTGAAGTTTGAGTATTTGCATAAATCTTGAGTCGTACATTTCAAAGTAATCGATCCTTTGGCATTTAATCTAATTCCTCTTCAAACGTCATTAATACTTCGAGGATACGTAGCTGAGCTCGCCTGTTTTTTATGAGTGGCAGTGCTTTGAGCCTGGCTACTACAGACATACAAAAGTGCTCTTCACTGTCCAGTTTTTGTTTTGTAGGTTTATCACTTCTTGTCGTGGCAGCTTGCAACACCCCAACTAATTGTGCTTCAACATCGTTGCTGCTTTTAATGCTGGATTTTTGCCCTAAAATCAAGAATGAACATTAGAACTAAACAGCGTTTAACACTAAAAAACAATATTACCACAAATATATCCAAATTTTTTATTGTTTATAAAGTACATATTCCTGCTAGTTTCTTATACAATCTTTGTTTTATCTGGTGATCGGTTTTAAGGGCCACTGGGGAAAAAAACCCAATGCAAGTTTTTTTTCCCAATGACTAGTTCTTAATCTTTTCCTTGAAAGTGGCTCCCAAAATGTTATGTAGTAGATCTAGCCACAAATAAATAACTGCAAAATCTAGGGTTAGGACGCTTGTTCTTTACACAGGGATGAGAATGCTTTTCAATAAAAGTTGGAAAATGTTGGCAGAAGGAATAATTTAACGTGGGCCTATTAACTTAGTTAATCACGCAAACCAAATAAAACAAGTGCCTCACTATAAACTTGCAAATTTTCAGTCGCAACTTGCAGCATCTTCATCAGGTACGAAACCGCGAGTCATACGCCGCAAATGAACTTTGACGCAAATATCTTGAAATGTGTGCAATATCATCAAGCTCACGGCCACTAAAGCTCCACTCGTCTTAAGTCGAGAATTGAGCATTGTTCGCCATTGGTTGTCAAAATGAGCTGCCGGTTTCTGATGTTGGGAAAGTTGCGAAAAAAAAAAAACATTTGATGTCAACTTTCGCAAGAGCCCTTTTGACTTTCTCACTCTGGATGTACGTGACCACAGGGCATGCTCTCCTAGGTCGGATTCCTTGGACTCAGAGTGAATCTTTCCAAAATATAGCTGTCAACATCAACCAAGCCATTTCGACAGCTATCGTGGAAAGATCCGCTTGGAGTTCAAGGAATCCGACCTAGGAGAGCACGCTTACCGATCCAAAGTGAGAAAGTCGGGAGGACTCTTTTTTTCTTGTGCATTGTTTCGCGATATCAGATGCTAGATGGTGCCAGTTTCTAGAGCCTTAAAAAAGTTATCAGACACCATACCAAAACTCAAAGCTAGGTACAGATCAATGCACGCTTTAACATCATACCAGAACTGACTACCAAGGAATTATGGTGCATTATTGTCGGAAGTCACTATGATTAGCAGCTAAAGTGCAGAAACTGTAGCGTCAGTCGAACTTTCGACCAGAACTTTGGTATTCAGTATTTCCATTCCATAAATTGTTAATAGCTTTTCACACGTTTATGTTGGAAGTTTAGTTAGGATGGGCATTATTTCTCCTTTTAGTTGTCAGAAAATAAAGTCAAAATAAAAATACCTGTTGTTTAAAAAAAATATGTGTAATTTTACAACTTCACACAGTATACCTTTGAATCTCTTGACAGAATTTCGTGCTTCAACCCTGTCCATGTTTTCCGCTAAGCTTGCTGCTGTAGCATTATTGCTTGTGCTCGTCAAACTGTTACTTGTATTTGTTTCATCCACTAAAACAAATGTTTGAACATCCTCATCTAGATTGTCGTCCTCGTTATCGTCCGGATCTGGCACAGACATCGAATCGAATACAGTGCCGGAGCAAGAGGGGGAGCGGGGGGGGGGGGGGGGCGAGGGGGGCAGCCGCCCCGGGCGCCGAAAGGGAAAAGGGCACCAAAATGCTGCCTGGCATCTCCAAAAATACATTGAAAAAAAGTTGAACTTTAAAACCTAAATACAAATTGGTCTTACAAATTAATTTGTGAGTTGCAACAATAGTTCATGATAGAGGTACCCTCTGACTGGCAATAAAACGTACAAGAACGTGAATTGGGCATCAAATAATTAATTTTCGGTCCGGTATTTGAGATTTTTTCACAATAAAAATGTTAAAATACTAAAAATAAAAGTGGGAGCTGCCACAAATTGTGGACTTAATACATCTGCCATGTTGGAAAATCATCCACAATATAGCGGCTGTGCAAATTCCACAATTTGTGGCAGCTCCCACCTTTTTTAATGTTTAATATTTTTATATGAACAAGTCGCAAATACCGGGCCGACAATTAAATATTTTTGCCAAATTCGTGTTCTTGTTAGTTTTCTTTTAATCCTTCAATGTATATTTGTCTCACTAGAACTCTACCTCACCCCTTCATGTCAGATTCGTGTTTTCAGTGTGATGGCATTATCTCTGTGGCACCACTATGGGTTCATTTTTGGGCAGACGCGGAAAGAGGCGTATGGGAAGTTGCAATCTGCTGTATAATAGCGATAAAGCGGGCGCTCAATCAGCTGCTGGCCCCGAGCGCCCAAACGCCTTGCTCCGTCACTGATCGAATAAGAGAGTTGCTGGAAAAGAAAATTTAGGTTATGCAATCTTATTAAATCATATACATTTAAAAAAAAAATTAACATGGATTTTAGTTCAGTTGTTTGCTTACGTGTGTTGCATGGGCGACTTTGTTCTGTTGTCGCTGTCTGCTGGCTGAAATTGTCAATGGTCCTAGAAAAAAAGCAGATAAACTTCAGTATTGGTGCCAGTATCGTACAGAATTGTAACATGTCAAAGAAACTATTTGGTGGATGCTCAAATTTCCAGCTGGAACCCCATTTTTCTGAGAACAATCTGAGGATTTTTTTTTCTTTGCACGTTTTTTTTTTATTATTTACATTTAATAAAATCTACGAATTAAAAGGAGCTTTTTATGTCTTTAGGATATCCTTAGATTTAGGATATCTGCTAAAGCTAAAGATTACAAACCATCTCTTTTTTTCATAGAGATCCGCTGCCCCATTTTAGCTTTACGTTTTCATGGGTTTGGTGGTTTTCACATCCCAACGCAACCCCTATTTTTATTTCTGCCCTGTATAGAACAACCACTAAACTCAAAAGTCACTCACCAATGCCCCTTCCCAAATAAAAGCAGTAAACGCCCCCAATTGTAACATGCAGATGGACACACCAGAAAAAAAATACTACTGCTTTGTGTAAATGAACATTTGCACAATAGTTTACTACCGTGGTGGTAGTCCTGTGCAAAACAGTAAGTGTATACTTATAAAAACTTTAAGTTCCAGATATTTAAAAAAAAAAACATTTTAAAGGAACAGGCCATAGGATTGGCCTACGCAATGATGTTAGGGTAATATTCTGAATGCCGAAAGGCTCATTTTACTATGGCTAAAGAAATCGTGAAAAAGAGAGGACAAACGCTATGCCAGAAAAGAAACTACCAAAAACAATTGGTCTAGCGAATTTTCGGTAGTATTATATTTATATACTTACATAAACATGCCACTACCTTCATCAGGCAAAAAGTGTACAAGCCCGACATCGCCTGGAACAATACACACATGCTCCTCACATCTAACACCTCCAGTGACGCACACCTCCAAGCACTAGAATGCATGGCCATTCAACTATTTCAGTTTAAAAAAAGACCCCTCATGAATTTGCAGGAACCAGCACATAAGAATATCATGAAAATTACTACCCCTGAACTGACAGCAAGCCTCTCTAAAAAATGGTACAAACTGCTGGCTCCTACTTCAACAACACTCGAGCAGCACAAGTTTGCAGCAACAGATGGCAGCACCATCCAAACGGCCAACAGCGCCGAAATTCACACATAAACTCTAGCATGTAGTCGTTATTTTTTTACGTGCTTGTACACTTTTTGCCTGATGAAGGCAGTGGGATGTTTATGTAAGCATATAACACTACCGAAAATTCGGTAGACCTATTGTTTTTGGTTGTTTCTTTTCTGGCATAGCGTTTGTCCTCTCTTTTTCACGATGTTAGGGCAAGGTAGTAGAAAAGACCAGAGAACCAACTATCTCTTGTAAGTGTTCTTACATGAAAATCTAACCTTGCTGAGACAAAATACCTCCCCCCAACTCATCAATTAGCGAAAAAAAAAAATACTAGGCCTTTTAAGTGTCACAACATGGCCAACTTTAATGCCTCGCCGTGCCTTTTGAGCATCAATGATTATGAATAGAGAGCAACCAACGATTTTTTTGGCTTACTAAGAAGAGCTAAAAACAAGTTTAAAATGTTTACCATCACAATAATAAACGGACAAGTAGAGCTCGACGCACTAGGCAACCTGGCCACGCAGCCAGGTTGCTGCAGTCAATGAAAATGATTCATGCGTGGTTTTACATAAACGGTAAGCATTCTCATTGGCTGCAGTGACCTGGCCGCGTGGCCAGGTCGTCTATGCGTTCGAGCCCGTAGGACTCGTAGGCTACAACTGTAGTACTGTGCCATATCAATAGGCCCATTTGTTTCATAAAAAATAAAAAAAATTCAAATTGGAAGAATTTTAAAGCTACAGAAGGGAACAAAAAGAATACAAACAAATGTTGTCACACAGGTCAGAAAGCCTGGCTTGGAGTGTGAAAGAAAGGTTGTGGGAGAGGGTTTTTTTCTTCGGGAAAAATAAGGTCGTAGGGAAAACAGAAAGCTCGTTTCATGACGCGTTGGCAGTTTTTTTTCCTGTACTGCCCATATGGCTCTCTGGGAGGCAGGTGGTGCGGCATTAATTATCATGCCATTATTTGGTATGTTAGGACCCCTGTTGCCAGTGATATTGAGCCTAGTGCTCCCTAGAGCTATTGAAGAGTAACCTTAAGATGTTAGTCACACCCTAAGATGCTTAGTGTGCTCATATTATACACTAAGTAGTGCTAGTGCACCTTTATTATGTAATTGGGCAGAGCTATGTATGGTTCATATCCAGATGTCTTAACTATGGTTGTATGGTAGTCTGTACAATGTACATTACACCTGTATGTAGGTGGAGCCATGGTAGTGTGGGTGAGAGGGTGAAGTGCTGTGGGGACACCTTGTGTTTCATCCTGGTACTGGAGCTGCTACTTAAGCAACACTCCTGGCCTTAGCTAGCCAGTTCACCTCTGGGCTCCAACCCAGCAACACTTCTCTCCTCTCCTCTACACTACTGGGGTGGTGAAGCCTTCTGCGCTACTGAACCACTGTACTGCCCGCGTGGACCTGAATAAACCTACTTCAACCCTAACGAGTCTGGTTATTTGGGTGAGGACTTGGACTGCCTTCTACTCATACCCCGTAGCAAGTGGTGCATCGGCCTAAGCCTAATTGGACCCTAATTGGAACATCATCAGCTGGTGGGCCTACTTCAGGCCTACTGTTCTACAGCTTCAGCTTGGTAAGCATAAAAGAACTGTGCCTAGTTTAAGCCTAATAGTTACTAGCCTACTGTGACAAGTTTAAATATTTTATTTTTGAACTGTGTTTGCAATATACTATTGCGTTTGCTATTCCATCGTGCAAGTTTAGTAGTGCTAGGGAACTGTACTTATTTTTCTACAAATTTATAGAATTTGTTTGACTGTGCTTACCATTACTACAATATTCCATCGAGATTTAAAAAAAAATATTTTCTTCATCTGTGCTGGCTGAACTGTACTTTTCTTCGAACTGCTTAGGCTATGCTTGTGGGTAAACCTTTGTGAGTCTAGTACTGTGCATAGGCTTGTTCATCTTCAGCTTCTTGTGCTTCGATAAGCCTAGTGTTCTATTTTCTAGTAACTTAGCAAGAGTTAATAACTTCCAACTTTAGAGAGGAACAGTGTTCGCTGGTTTTTATTTTCATCGTTTTACCCAACTTTTATTTTGGTGTTTATTCATGTTCTTTTGAATAACTTCAGAACATCAGGACTTGCAACCTACCAAATTCTCCCTCGATCGTATTTTAGGAAACCAGAAGAGGTCGGTGAACTTTTAAAAATTATTTTTCAACAAGTGAATGTCTAGATCTGCTAGAAGTAATCCTAATCTTGTTGAACCAGTGTCAAATCCCAATGCTATTGAAAGAATCCCGATTATGGCTACAAATGTGCAGAATGAGTTTGAATTGCCTAGTGACATGTTTTCACCAAGTTTGGGCCGTGGTTTTTTAACCTCAGCACAACGTTTAGCTATACTTCAACTTCGTAGAAATGAAGAAGATTTGCGTGAACGTGTACGACAACAGTTGGACGAACAATTTCGCGAAAATCCGCAGCAAACAACGCGAGTGCAAGGCGAAATTGATGACCACATCGTAACGAACGGTGCGAACAATGTTAGTTCCAGTAATGAAGATCATCATGATCCTGGAAATCCCGAAGATCGACAAGAAAATCCAGTTTTCGTGCATACTTCACAGCAAACTGAAGATGTGGAAACAGTGTATTTTATGAACGAATTTGGTGAGCGTGAAAGTGTTCGAATTCCGTTAGAGCAGCTCACAGAATTCAGGTCAGGTAGAATAAGGTTAGGTAGTGATCCAGTTTTTACAGGTACAATTCCTAAACTAGGATTAATAATCCAGTAAATGCGTCAACTTCTATGACTAACCTTATTGATAATTCTATTCAACCTATTGATACTACGGAAAAGAAAATGAATTTGTTGCTTGACATAATGCAAAACTTTGTTTTAACTAGTGTTAACAGTAATAATTCAGGTAATCAGTTGAGTTTAAAAGCGAATGCTAATGCAAACGCTAAAAATTCAACCAATCTTGGAATTCCTTTACCAAAAATTCAGGCCATTACAGTGGAAGAATTTAACGGATCTTATGACAAAATTTTTCCTGCAGCTTTCATTGAGAAACTGGAATATTTGCTTAAGATTAGAGAAATAGATGAATTAGAATTTGTACATAAAACTGTTCCATCTTGGTTGTCTGGTGAAGCGGCTCGTTGATTTTTGTCTGCAAGACCTTTTGTTGATTGGTTAGATTTTAAAACTAAGTTTTTGAGTACCTTTCAAGTTCGTTCACAGGCCTACAGCATTTTGAATAAAATTCGTAGTCAAAAGATGCAGCCTAACGAAAGCTTCACCAAATATTTTGAGAAATGTATTGCGTATTGTAGAATGTTCTGGTGAAAAACTTGATACGCAAGAAATTATTTCTGCTATTTTGGAAACGTTGAATACTACTTATCAGTCACAAATGGTACCAACTAGATTTGCAACTTTGTCTGAATTTAGGATGCAAGGTGTTTTTCTTGAAAATCTTAATGCAAAGATCGTTAGTCGTACGAAATCTGTTAACGGTAATAGTAGCGGTAACGCTAAGAGTAAAAGTGTGCCAAATGGTAAAAATAACAGTGTTTCTCTGCCTAAGTTTAACGCAAAATATTCATGTATTGTGTGCGGTAATTTGGGTTGGTCGAAACGATTTTGTCCTAAGAGAGCCGAGCATGAAAAACAAACGAACGCATCTGTTAGTCAAGGTCAAGGGCGCAGCGCAAAGCGTAATGCATGGCGTGGTCGTAGTGAAGGTAGAAACAATGATCAAACTCATCATAGGGATAACTCAAATAAGTCGAATAAAATAAGTCAGGCGCGTGCGGGTACCTTAAATTATCGCGGGTCAAAACGTTTTACTTAAATAGGCTAACTACTTTTTCAGCCGCTAAAAATCACATATTCGCCAAATATCGACCGTTTTTCCAGTATACCATTTTAACCGGCTCGAAACGAGTTTTCCAAGGGTGCCAATTTCAAACCTCTAGCTCAAACCACTCAGAAGTTATTTGACAAAAACTAAAAAAAAAAAAAAACTATGAATACTCGATGACATAACATATTAGCAATATTATATACTTTTTCAGCTTTGAGCATGTCAGCTTTGGTACATGTCAAAGAAATCTGGTCAGTTAAATAAAATAAAAAATTAAATAAAATGCCTGGTTGCCTGGTACCTCAATTTGCAACCTCGCCCAATTTTTTTTGCGTGGCCTAATGTACATTTTTCTGAGAGCCTTTCTTTTTTCTTGCTCTGTGTAGCCTTTTCCGGCCATTTTCATTAGGCCAACCAAAATTTGGTTTATAGGCGCGTACGGGTGCTTTAAATTATCGTAGGCACAAAATTTTTAATCAGAATCTTGGTCCACCAGCTAAAACTTGTAATTTTGCCAAATTTTGACCGTTTTTGATATTCTTTTCACCATTGAATACTAGTGACATAAATAACATAGCAGCAAAATGTTATCACCTTGTTTTTTTTTTTTTTTGGCCGACTACATACTCTTTCATCTTTGAGCTGAGCTAGATACACATCAAAGAAATATAGTTGGTTAAATAAAATTTTTTAAATGAAATAAAACGTCCGGTTGCTTGGTGCTTCAATTTGCAACCTTGCCCACAAACCAAACAATTTTTTTTTGTGTAGCCTTAACCTTTTTTTTTTACCCTTCAGGCTCTTTCTCAGCCACTGCCACACTAGCAAGAACGGCATTTTTTTATTTATTTTTTACAAAAAAAGGTCATTTGCAAAAAGAACGTGACAAATGCCTCCGCCCCCCCCCTCCCCCACACTACTGATCCCATACATGACCTCCAACACATCACCAAATGTTCGAGTCATGACAGAAACCATTTTTTCCAAAGTGAACTCGTCACGAAATTTTTTGACTAGCCCGTATGATTCCCTTCGTGTAAAGGGCTGTGTGCTAGGGGCTAGTGGGGAGGTTTTATCAGGTCCGGACTGGCCACAGTGCCAATGCCACATGGGTCCGCTTTACTTTATAAAGCTAGAAATGAAGTTTTTCTGATTGTAGAATTTCTTAGTTGGTTTTTGGCCTCTCGTACGATTGTATAAACCCCTCTCCTCCTTTTAAAAAGTCATGGCTTATGGGCCCAAAAGCTGCCAGTCCGTTGTGCCCAATAATGACTGTCGGTTGGTGGTGCTGGTCGTGTGTGGAACTGGGGTCCGAACATAAACAAGCACAGGTTTCACGTTGGTAGGCTTGCCTTTCACTTTGCACAATATACTTACTTCCTGGGCTTATAAAAACTTCTCAGAAATTCTAATGCTTTGAAAAATGGCCAGGTAGAAGTAGCCTTTGCTGCGTCGCCACTTTTTCCTTTTTCTTTTTGTAATTCTTTAGCAAAACGATCTCTTATGTTTCGCCAGCGTTGAATAACATCCTGCCCTGTAACAAAGTAACTATGTTATTGCTCCTCGCACATTACGATAATGTTTACACCACCACCACCACTCATTATTACTTACTTTGCATATGCAGCAGGTTAGCAATGCTTTCCCAGGAGTTTTCTTTTTTTTTTTGCCTGTTATGGTAATCGCCCCTCGAAGTGTCATACAGCCAAGGATGGCGGCGAACCTCGCTGATCAAGATTTCGTTAACTTTATTTAGCGACGCCATGTTGGTTCTAGAAAAACGCGGTCGACCACGAGGAGAGGAGGTCACGGGATCATGTTCCCCTGATTGGCTGACGGACGAGTGACGTTTGTCCGTCAGACGGAGGAAAATGAAATATTTCGAAAGGAGTCGGACACGCATTGGAGGCTCTCCGTTGTGCCCGCAGGCTGCGTTCGACAGATCGGACGCCGGAGAAAACGGACAAATCGTATGGTGTGGCATGGCCTTAATCGCCCACATAGATGTAAGTCCTCTTTTCATCGGGATTTTCATCTTTCACTTGCCACACTGCCCCGACGCGGTTCTGCGCTGGTCCCGTGAACGTCGTTGCCCTTCCCGGGCTCTCTCTCTTCTTTCGGCCGGCCTCCTGTCCGCTCACAACCGACCGAAAGCTGAATGGACGCCTCCCATCCTACGCCACAAGCCTTCATGCTGGTCTTCGCTTCACTCCGATGACGAACAAGATTTTCCTTCGTACGATACACACCTGAACTCCCTCTCTGCCGTTCCCGGCCGTCTCTACACACCTTCTCCATCCGGTGAACCCCGCGAGCGAGCAAGAAAGCAAGCAGGCAGACAGTTAGCTGTCAAGCCTCAAGCAGGCTAGCAAGCATACAAGCAAGCAAACGAAGCCGCAAGCAAGCAAGCAGGGCTGCAATCAGGGCTCCACACTCCGGCCGAAAGCTGAAAACGTACGACGTAGCTGTTCCAACACTCCTTCACCATACGGGTTGTCTGGTTTCCCTTCAGTTCATCCTGATATCGATGAAGACCTCCTTTCATATGACGGACGTCACGGCTCCCTTGTTACTGCCCGCAAGCAAGACACCACATTCCGGCCGGAAAACAAATGCACAATATAGCCGCCTCTCCTTCACCATACGGCAATCTTGTCTCCCACCGGCCCAGCCCTGTGACGAAGAAGACCTCCCTTCATACGGACATAATCTCGTCTCCTTCGCCGCCATCCCCGCAAGGTGCCCTCCAGTCGCACTCTGGGAACGAAGAAGGCCTTCTTTGTGCAGTAGCCATCTCAGCTACGCTGCCATCTCCACGACCCACCACATTCCAGCAATAACCGGGGACATGCCCCAAGGCGCATCTCGAATCAGTCCAGCTCTTGGTTCTCCTTTGGCCAGATCCAAGCTCCACGACCAATTCAATCGCCTTTCAGTCGGCTCCTTCACCTAATCTTACCCCATTGCCTATCCAATTACTCTAAAAAAAAACATGGTATAACAATGAATAATACTTGTTCTCACTTTCTATCTTTCTCCATCCATCTTACAGTCTTTCGTCCGCTCCACCACACGGCCACATCGTGTCCCGAACTCCCACGCTACAGTTACCGGCCAGCCCATCACGAAGTCGGACTAAAGCTCTCAACCCTTCACCCCACCTCTAATGCAAAACGCCACTGTCAGGTGTGCCACCCTCTGTTCGCATCCGCCTCTCGTTTTTCCCGCCTTCTTTCTCAAGTTTTGTTATGTTAACAGCGCACTGTTTAGTGTCCACTGGACTCGGTTTTACCGCACGAATTTTCTTTGCCATTTTCCGTCGTGATGAGAACAAAAATGCCTAAGATACTGGAAGACGTTGAAGACGTTTATTTCGGCCGCACACCAGTGATAGATGACACCGGCAAGTGCCACTGCCCAGGACTTTTTAACCCTCTTCGTATTGACCCACATAAAGTCTGCCAATACCACCGCAAGTGTGAGTTTTACGAACGTCCCTGTCCGATTTGTGTCACCATACCTTTCAAAGACTGGCAAGTGATTGCATATCGCCAATTATTATCCGCTAAAAGGAAGATGCAAGAAACGGACCACAAACTCACGCTGAAGAAATTTAAATCAGGCTCAACCCCAACTATGCAATTTCCGGCCTCAACCGTCATGGCAATTCCACCCACTCCTGGGAACAAAGAAGACGTCTCCACACCCATGTCTCAACAATCACGGATCCACACGTCTGTCTCCTCAGACACCCCAGCCAGCACTGTTACTTCACAGTTCCTCTTCCCGTATAACGGTAACCCGCCCCTGAACGCCGGTGACGACCCTGTAACCTTCGAGGACGCCCCTTCCTCACCGTTCATGGAAACAGTTCGGGATCTTGAAATCCCATCAGCTGCCGATATCATGATTCCCGCTACTCCCCTATCCCCACGCCAGAACGTGGTGGCCTCTCCTTCAATCGTATCCTTATCTCCATCATGATCCTCAGCTCCTCAAGAGGTCCCTGATGCCCCGGCGGATCACGATTCGCCTCTCTACGGTCTCGACACGGAAGAAGCAGTGGAAGTCGACCACAACAGGATAATTCTCAACTTGCGCCACAAGTTGCGCCTTAGCTTACTGTACCTTCTACACCTCCAGGACACAATTTTCCAGCAACATTCATTAATTGCTAAACTCACCACAGAAAACCAATGTTTGAAGTCTCAAAACGCAAGCCAGCTTAAGCAACTCAACAACAATGTTCTGGCCGAGGCATTACGAAGCAAATCCACTCATCTGGATCCCATCACACCTCAATCCTCCACACCCTGGAAACTCCACGTGTTTGATGATCTACATACGTAGGGGCCATCATACCCAAAAATTACTTATTTTCAACATCCGGCTCTAACCTCTGTTTTAAGGGACCCGAGACTTAAACCGGAATTTTCCTGCCATCCAGTTGAGTATTTCGATCAAGGCATAACTGACACCGAAACCTTCCCAGCAGCACTTCAAGATTTAAACCAATCCCACATCACGGAAGCGTGGAATTCCACCTCAAACACCACGCTTTCTCATAACTTACACGCCTACTCGCTGCGGCAATTTGACAAATCAGCCAACTCTCTCCCATTGCTCCCAAGTATGGTTCCACTCTCAACGACTCCATCCACGGAAATTCCTTGCGTCCCTTGCAGAGCCAAGGCTCGGCATTACTGCTTGGGTCTACGCTCAAACTTTACTTCACACTAACATCTAACGGGAACCTAGCCAGCCTCCATCTCCCTCCTCCTCTTAATTCGAACCTGAAGCCCGTTTCTTCAACAAAAAAAAAACATTGGAAGATCTTCTGGCATCCTCCTAGTGTCCTCGCTTCTTCCGATGAAACGCCGACCTTAAGAAGACTACCACGGCCGGTTAACCTGGATATTCTTCAAAGTTATCACCCCCATCAGGAAAACCCCTAAAAAAAAAAACACAGCCCAAGAATGGGAAACTCTCCTCCACACCCTCTGAAAATTTTAAGCCTTTCTTTCCTCAACTCGAATCCGAAGTTCCAAAAAAAAAACAAACAGAAAAAACAAGCAAATTATGCCTTAATCTGTGTGAACTTGAAATTAGAATTTCATGGATTCCTTTCGACACATCATATCATCATACTGAAGATACCACTCTGAGCTGATCATACTATCATACTAAACTCCACCTGGAATAAAACGACTCACCTGCGAACATGAGTCGCCATCAGGAGTCAATTAGTTTGCCACCAGCCTAGAGCCTGCTTGTCCGAAAATCCACCATCGTGACACTGACGCCACCAAAGTTCAACACCTACCCATCATCATACTGGAGACGACGCCCGAAATCAGAAGATGCATCCCGAAGTCCAACAATTCTTCAGCATACTGGAGATACTCCCAAAACCATCCATCAAAGGTAAATGTCACCTCCTTCCATTTTCATCCAAAATTTTCTTTAAAAAAAAATTATTAAAAATAACTGCCTTGGAAGGATAGTTTCAAGTGAGGACCCCTCGCCCAGAAACAAAGGTGACACACCGCCTCAGAACCCGAGGGAACTCAGTCAAAAGGTGCCCACCGCCTGATTTGACGAGGTCAGCCTGTCAATGCTAAAACTGACAGGTATAGTACTTTCACAGCAAAGAAAGAACATTTTGCCGGCCCCCGGCCAGGCCGGCTAAAAATGGTTTCTTTCGCTGTAGAAAGTATTATACCTTAAGGCCCTCCCTGCCTCCCCTCACGAGTCACCATTTGACAAACCGTGAGACAAAGAGATGACGAGCCCACGTAGCCGACATTCTTATATAGGGAGGACCACGCATGCGCATGCGTGGTGGGAAAACTGAGGCGGCATTTCAACTCTCAAGCAACCAGCAGCATCACTGAGACAGCAATGCTAAAATTGCCAGGTATAGTACTTTCTACAGCGAAAGAAACCATTTTTAGCCGGCCTGGACGGGGCTGGCAAAATGTTCTTTTTACTTCTAAAACCTTCATTTTATTTCAGTTAAAACCTCATTTCCGTTTTTGTTGCATTTCAGATAAAGCAAAAACTCCTTAGACCTAAGTAATGCGAGACGTTACGTGTTAAGTGAATTTTTAGTTTTGTTCAGATTATGGCCTTTTTCTGCTCTTCACCAACACCAGTTAGGACAGTAGAATTCTTTATTTAGCTAAGCAATGCGATATAGTTATTGCTATTTTAATGAAATGTAAAAACATTTTTTTAGTCCTGTACTGCATCTTCCTTCGACCAAAAACAAATCAGGGAAAAGTGTCAGTATTGATTTGGAAAACATGGAAAAATCAGGGAATTTCATCATGAGCTTTTGAACGCCACCCTGGTAATCGTACGTTTTGGTTTCAGTTTTATGTTTTTATGAACTTCATAATATAACGTCGACCGTGAAGCAAATGCTCATGTGTGAATGGGATATTGAATTTATTTCAAAGATATAAGGTTTATTAAAGAAAGAATTGGTAATTTACCGAGCGAAGTGCGCACCGAAGCAAGTGCGAGTACGTAGCGAAGCATTAGTAGTTGGGGTGGGGGGGGGGGGGGGGGGAGGGACAACACAAAGGTAAAAATTCAACTATGACCCCCAAATTGTGTGTAAACTTTTTCTACAAATTTTTTTATTGGTTAGCCCTTCATACAATGGCGACGCTGCTCGGAGGCTTGGTTGCAAATTGCCGCCCCCCCACTCCCCCCCACCCGTACTTTTTCTGTAGAAATGTTGTTTCTGTACAAATGGAAAACGGCGAGCTATGACGTGTCTCGGTATGTAATTTCAGTGTAAACCGATGTTGGCTTGTTTTCCTATGTCCTTTCCTTACAACGAGTTCTTTGCATCTAACTCTGTCCCCCATCGACGACTTTATGAGCCTGGTTTACTAACATGAAACAGCTGAAAAACCGAAAATACGTTTCGTTTAACGATACCTTAAGGTTGAAAACCTAGAAGGGGAAAAGTGACAGTATATTTTCTTGAACAGGAGTCGGGAACTAATCGGCTCTAATTGGGGCGACTCAGTTTTGTGGCTATTCACCATGTCAAAATGGTGCCCTAAGGCCGGTTTATTGTAGCATCGCCACTGCCTTTTAAACTTCAAAGTTCAATTTTTTTTAATTCTAAATTCTTCAACACGTTTCTTAACAGAGACAGGAATGAAACAAAATTTAAATCATTTTATCGTCATTTAAATTAAATCCAAAATTCTCAAGGTTAAAAGAACCTGCTTAATTTTTGCCGTTTAGAGTAGTGAATGATACGAGAACGAAGGTGCTACCAACTTTCGGGACCAAGTGCGTTCATTCAACAGACATCCAGAATGACAGCAGATGAAAGTTGGTGACACCCGCTTTTGCCCTGATATCAGTGCTTTACATGACAAAAACGGCGGTTTAAATAATGTTAAACGCTGGTTATGTCGTACACTAGAAATACAATGTAAACGGTTTTGTGCTTTTCCGTAAACAGTCAGCTCCGTATCGTTCGTTTAGATTTCCATCCTTGAACACATCAAAATTTAACAAATGTTGCTTGCCAATTTTTAATTACAGGTCGTTCAGCGCTATTTTAACGAACCACTACCATGGTTCAGTTTTACAAAATCCAAGCCAAGTGCATCTGCATCGCTAAAATCAAGTTTCTGTGGCACCATCTGCTTCGTACCATAAACACTGGCACTCTACTATTAATGTACGTTTGGTTGTCCTGAAATATTTTAACAACAATTTTAATCATGACAGTGTGTCTTTAAAATTAATTTAACTAGGAAACAGGCTTTGGGCCTATTGTAGGCGGAGCGAACAGACCTTTATTTCAATTTTACATTTAGTGTTTATTTTAATGACTGTACCATATTTGTTAATGCTCCTTAAATATCTGGGAAAAATGCTCACTCGGTTAAGTTTGGGCTCTTTGCCTTTTGGTGTGACGTACTGCAGGCCTTTGTCTAATTTTAGCTTTTTTCTTCAAATAGGCCAAAGCTACGTATCATATTTATTTTAATAAGCTTTCGTTTGCTCCATCACTTAGTGTCTGTTAAGTTAATTTTTAGCTTCTATCCACATCCGACACTAAAGATGAGAGCCATCGCCGCCGACTAAAAATAAAACGGCACGTTTGTTACGGTGGTGGGGCTGCCACCGCTAATAATTTTGACATTGTTTACAACAATAATCACTCATGTGCAAAGTGACTTCCCTAAATTATAAAGCATTTAATTGTAAGCCAAACAATCATCAAAGCGATAGTTTTTAATAATACTCAAAAGATTAGCAAGTTGGCAGTGCTGCCGCTGGTCTAATTGACAACGCCAACAACGAAAATATTGAGGCGCACACCTCTATCACGCAAAGCGACAGAGATATGAAAACCATATTATACTGTATCAGTTACGATCACAATATTCCAGGTCAAAAAGTGTTAGCTCTTAGGCCTACTTTAGCCTTTAGGCCTAATTTTTAGTTGTCATTTTTATTTCGTAAGTAGCAGCTGCATTTGAGTTTAGGCTTAGTCATTAAAGCAACATACCCCTGCCTTATAACCTTCCGCCTGCCTCACATCACCCACGCGACGATCACATCCGTGTATTTACCACAGCTAAGGTCAACTGAGACGGTAGCTTCGTTCCTCGCAATGAAAATCATAGCTACTGTCTCAATTGGCATTGCGCCTAATAGTCCAGCCACCGTGAACCCATTCATCGTGTCGTCAAAAACCGGAATGATTCTTGTATTTTAAAATCACAATTTATAATTTTCTAGACTAGTGTCTTATAATTTTGCTTCGGCTATCTATTGGAATAATTAATTTTAATTTTTACCGCATTAGTCTATCAGATTGTAGATCTCATGATAATTATTTGAAAATTAGTAGATGTACACACAGAGATGAAACATCATGATTATTGTACGCGCGCATTGCATCATTTAGTGACGGGTCGTTCTTAAATATAGTTAACAATATTCAACAGAAAATCTCCTAGACGCCACATTTTAAAACGGTTTTTTTCGCAAGGGAAAGACTAACGGTAAGTAAATAGACTTTTGGGGCCGTACTTGATGTGGAGGATCGAGAAAAATGGCGCTGGGAGGTATATCCCTTTAATACGCCACAGCATCGAGTCTATACTCGTTGCCGTGGTAACGAGGAACCTTTAAATTATAAGACGCAGGCATGTTGTTGTTTCGTGCTGTGGTGCAAATACATCGTCTCATGTATAGTTTGGTTTTATATGTATCACTTCGCCGTGATACGATGATTTAGGTTTCATATTTGGGATTCCCATCGCTAGTGTAAATGCTAGTTTCGTTGCCATGATGAAGGTAATCCTTCCAAGCATTTTTTTTGGCAAATGATGCTAGGGTGAATCGTTTACGGAATCCTTTTGTTTTTTATGGTTGCAATGTTCCAGTAGTGGTAAAAATGCGACAATCAAATGTTATTATTTCATTGAGTTACGTCGAAAAAGGTTATCAGCAAGAAAGAAGCAACCAAAATTTAATTTGTCGTATTTCTTTTTAAGTTCACTTGACTACCACCAGCATGGTGTACGGTTCGTCGGAGTTCCTTAACTATTCACAACTCTAAATTTGCAATGGTGAGTGTTAGAAATAAATTCGAAAATTTGTAATTTCTCCCGTAATAATTGTTCGATTTATGACAAATTTAGGCTCAGCAATACTAATGAGGGTATCAAATGTTGCACCAGCTAAAGAAATACCAGCTCCACGCAGACTAAAAAAAGTGCTGTGGAGTCGTCACTTGTGTGCTCCCCAATGGCCGCCTTCAATTAAGTTCATGTCTTTATGTTAACCATACCCAGATACCCCTTTAACTACCTAATAGGCTGTCCCATAAACTGTATATAATATTATGTTACATCACATGACTTCCTGTTAACTCTGTATAAATACTACCCCTTACAGGAAGTAAAACTGTCTTATCAGCTGTAGCCTACACTCTGGTAGTCCGTGTTGTTCCTTTACCATTGGTGCCCACGCTGGGCTTAAGTGTGCCCAAGCCAAGGACATCACAGTTGGCGACGAGTCCGGTACCATTTGTAATCGTTTAAATTTAAGCTGAAACTGATAGGTCTTCAACCACATCTTTGCTCCATATTTGTGGCAAGTTGCAAATTTCTTCATTTTGGCAATGAAAATTAGTGCTCTGAATTCCTACCAGAGTTTAAACTTTTTCAAAGTGTTATTTTGCCGTGGTAGTGAATTATGGTACGAAAATGATAACTGTTAAATTTAGTACCTTAACAACTAGAACCGAAGTGGGCAATTGAATTTATTATGGTTAATTTTACCTTGGCAGTGTTCTAGAGCGACGCACTGTCGTGTCCGCGCAGGCAGTACTATAAACCTGAAGGCCCGAAAAATGCGCTGCTAAATTAACCCTATTAAATTTGATTGTGCCATTGCCCATATTCGGGCTGGTGTGTGCCGGTGTAAAATTTACCACCGTAGGTTTATGCTTAAACTTAGTGAAATCTGGTTTGTGCTGAGGCTTAGGCCAGAAGTGTTGTTTTCGTAAAACGTTGCAATTATACTGAACGTAGAAACATTTTTTCAATGCCTAGTCCCTTTAAATTTAACTTGTAGGTAGTTAATTAACAAAACTAGGTAGGCTACAGTCAAGCTTGATTTATTTCTGTGTTTAAATAAGTGACCGGTAGTCTTGAGTGCTCCAGTTTAAACCTTACAAGTTAAACAGGATTGCAATTAAATTTAATTATGTAAGGCTTATGCCAAAGACAGGTGTCGGTAGCAAACCACCTGAAACTGCTAAAAGTAGCAGTGAACGTGAAGCTGAAAATAATTCAGTAGTGAACGCAAGCGTTAATAAAACTAGTTCTAATTTAATTTTAATTTTGAATCTAGTGATAGTGAAGACGACGTCATCATGGGTTCGTCTAAAACCGCCGGTTTATTTTCGGAATTTGATTGCGAGTCCGATACATGGGAGAAATACTCCAACCGAATTAGTTACTATTTTAGAGCTAAAGAAATACCAGCAACCAAGCAAGTCAATTTTCTGATTTGCTCGACTCATTAACTTTTGACGAACTCGTTAAAAAAGTATTAGACGACATTGAGCCAGTGCCCTCCGTGGTGTCTGAGCACGTTAAATTCTTTAGAAGGTCGCAAAAATCAGGTGAGAGTATCGGGGAATATTTAGCTGCATTAAAGCTAATGACGAAGTACTGTGACTTCGCTAAAATTAAAGATATTAACAGCGAAATGATTAGGGGTTGCCTAGTTGGGGGATCCAATCTGAAGTCATTCAACGCGAGTTGTTGAAGCAGACTCTGGATTTAAAGGCTACAACATCCTTAGCTTTATCCTTAAAATCTGCTGAAATAGACCAAAGCGTTTTGAGAGGCCTTTTAATTACGTAGCTAAAAAATCTAGCAAACCACCAAGTAGGCCTAAATCCACTAAGGATTTTATTTGCTATCGCTGCAGCAAATCCGGCCACGTGAAAACGCGTTGTAAATATCGTGAATATGCTTGTGGCAGATGCCACACTGTCGGCCAAAAGCCGTGTGCAGAAAAACTAGCCATTCAAACAGAACTTCAAAAACACTCGACCATCCTAAACCAAGTTCTAGCACAAATTTTAAGGCTAGGCCGAAATCTAAACAAAAGTATAGCTACAAAAAACGCGTTAACAAACTCGAACGCTATAGCTATACCGATAGTGAAGAAAGCAGGATGTTGTCGCCGAAAATTCAGAGTCTGGTTCCGGGTCTGATAGCGATTCAGACAACGACTATCTTGTGCTGAACAACAATACTCTTGGTCTGAGTCAGGCTGCGGACCAGATTTCAATTCCCCTACAAACTAACAAAATAGTAGTAGTAGTTAATTCTATGAAAATCCATAAATGGAAAATGCCAGTCTGCCTAAATGGTGTCAAGCTAGAAATGGAACTTGATTGCTGGGCAGACGCATCCATTATCCCTATTGAGTGACATCAATAATATTTTGCGGTCTGTCCTTTAAAACTCAGTCCGTACTCGATACACTCATACACTGACGGAATTAAGAACACGATTTACACTGTAAGTCTGAAGGTTGAAGTTCAAGGTCAAATCGAACATTTGGATGCTTTAGTTTCAAAATTATATAAACCTGCATTAATGGGAAAGGATCGGCTTTCTATTTTTCGAGTTAATTTCCATCCATTTTACGACCTACAAACGAAAGTGAAACCTAAGAAAAGTGTAAAGAAAATTAAAAGTAGCATTACACCAGTTGACACTTCCGAAATAGTGAAGGGTTTCCCGGAGCTATTTTCTGAAGGCATGGGTAAGTTTAAGAATTTTAAAGCCAAAAATTCATTTAGAACCTGATGCCAAGCCTGTGTACTGTCGTGTTAGACCAGTTCCGTTAGCACTCAAAGAAAAGGTTAACCAAGAATTTCGTAGATTGGTTGGCCTTGGAATTCTAGAGCCTGTGGGTAACCTCTCGGTGGTCTACGCCGATCGTCTTAGTTCATAAACCGGATGGCCAAATCCGGGTGATAGGTGATTATAAGACCACCGTGAACCCTCAACTGGAAGTCGACCACTATCTGGTTCCCACGGCCGCAGAATTATTTAGTGAATTAGCAGGCAGTGACACTTTTTTCCTTATCGATCTTAAGGATGCATTTCTGCAAATTGAACTCGATAAAGAGTCACAAGAAGCTTTAACAATAACTACATCCCTGGGTTTGTTTAGATGGCTTTGCATACCCCTGGGCCTAGCGTCCAGCCCTGGAATTTTCCAGAGGGTAATGACTCAGGTCACCAGTAAAATCCCCAAATGTCTCCCGTTTTACGATGACATCCTGGTGAGCGGAAGGGGGGTGAGCATGACGAATCGTTAAACAAACTGTTACATGCTTTACAAGATGCAGGAGCCAAACTTAAGATCGAGGTGTTCAAACTGTCACGGCCTGAATTAAAATATTGAGGCTACATTATAAATGCAGAAGGCCTGCATACACTCCCTGAGGTTATCGAAGCAGTCACAAACGCTCCTAACCGAACATGTATTCAAGAGCTACAGAGCTTTTTGGGTTTTGTAAACCATTACTAAAAATATCTATCAAATCTCGCTCATATTCTGTCACCAGTAACACGTTTATTAAACCAAGTGTGAAGTGGGTTTGGGGGGCATAATGTGACCGAGCCGTGAGTAAAGTAAAAGAATTATTCTTAAATCTTAAGTTCTGGTTCATTACGATCCGAAATTAAAGCTCAAACTCGTTTGTGACGGCTCACCTTACGGGGTCGGCGCGTGCCTCATGCATGTCATGAAAAGCAGCGAATCGCGGCCGATAGCTTTCGCCTCATGTAAGCTAACTCAAGCCGAAATGGGCTACTCGCATTTGATCGGGAAGCTCTCAGCGTAGCTTGGGGAGTGAAACGGTTTCACGAATACGTTTATGGTCAGCGATTCATACTGCAGTCTGATCAAAAGGCTTTAGTTTGGATTTTTGGCCCTAAAAAAGGAATACCGCAGATGGCAGCCGTCAGGGTTCAGGGTTGGGCAGTGATGCTTAATGCTTACGATTACGAATTCGAACACGTTTCCGGTAAACTTAATTTGACGCCAGACGCATTATCGCGACTTCCCCCCTACCGAGAAATTCGAAAAAGCAGAAGAGCAGTATAATATTCTTACTTTGGAAACTGTTTCTAATCTTCTAGTTTTAAACGAGACACTCGTTCTTGAAAGTAAACGTGACAAAATTCTTTCAAAAGTTTATCGTTACGTGAACCACGGCTGGCCTGACAAATGCAAAATTCCCGATCTGTTCCCGTACTTCACACGTCGTGCTGAAATCTCGGTCGAAAACGAAACCTTATTTTGGGGGTATAGAGTCCTGGTGCCGACGGCCTTGCGGAGACAAATCTTGAAGGATCTACACAGTGCTCACTTAGGCATAGTTAAATTGAAAAGTTTAGCTAGACTAAAAGTCTGGTGGCCTAAGATTGACTCTGACATTGAAAATAAAGTCAAATCATGCCAAAATTATGTAGAGTATAAAGATAATCAAATGTCTGGACCAAAACACACGTGGGAATATCCACTCAAGCCGAATAATCGTATGCACGCGGATTTTCTCGGCCCGATGGACAATTACATGTTTTTTATACTTGTTGACGCACATTCAAAAATTCCTTTTGTACATAAAATGAAGACTACGACGTCCGCGCGTGTTATTGACGTTTTAAACAATCATATAGCCTTATATGGTTTAATGGACAGCTTAGTTACGGACAATGCTGCACAATTCCAAAATTGGTTAAAATCCAGTGGGATTAGGCACATGACGGGCCCAAGTTTTGCGCCCTGGACCAACGGATTGGCAGAAATTTATGTCCGCAATTTCAAGAGAGTTTACAAGGCCGCGTGGCGACAGGGGTCTACTATTCAAGAAAGTATAAATTCCTACTTGCTATCAGCACATATTACTATTTCCGCTACCACGCAAGCAACACCTGGAAAATTGTACTTTAACCGAGAATTAAAGTCTCGGCTGGAATTATTGTTCTCTGGCTCTATTGCAGCCGTTCGTAGTAAACAATTAAAACAAGTACAGAGCACCCACCATCGTGAGTTGAAAACTATCAAATAGGTGATAAGGTTTGGTATCGTGACTACAGTACTACAAATGACAGACTTTGGTCAGTTGGTGTCGTATCTTAATTGGGTAGTAATCAATCCTATATTATCATTGACACTAACGGTAAAACGATTCGCAAACATCGCGAACAGCTAAGGTTACGTACCACTTAGCATGAATATCCAAAGCAACCGCAAAAAGCACTTAATCCGTTGCCGAAAAGCAGTAATTCCTTCATGAATAATAATGAGCAACATCATGCTAATTCAAAACGCATGTCTTTTGGCAGTAAAACACGTGAAAAGCCAAGTTCCGCTGATCTAGTTCCTGAGCGTCAATCCCTCGGCCAATCCAAAAAGTGTATTTCTGTCGTCAAGGGCTCAAATCCACCAATCCAACAGCTTGGAAAATTACTTGAGAATTTGCATCACAAGTCACCAGGTGGCAGGAAATATCCAGCGAAATTACCCCTCACACACGAAGTGGATGAGTCTACAAACGTAAATAACCAATCACCTTTGGCTAGTACCAGCACCTCTTCCGTAGAAAATTCGAAGCCAGAAAGGTCACAACCTTCATCGGTTGTTACGTCACCATCTGCTAAGCAATCACCTCCGAAGCCAGGTCATGCTAACAAAAAATAGAAACTGAATCCCAATAAAACGTAAAGTTGTGCTATCACCAACTCGGGTCGATATTGCTGCGCAACTTAATAATCTTCTAACTCGTTCAAAGAGACTGCGTAGAGCTCCTGACAAGCTCAATTTGTAGTTTTTTTGAAAAAATTACCAGTTGGCTACAACTTCTTCGTTTTTTTTGTTGTAATCTAGTTGCCAGTGAATTAAACGATAATTCTTTTTAAACTGTAGCGAGTAACGCTAACATGTTTCTGTCCCTAGTTATTCGTGCAGAGAATCGGCTCTGTTTATTTTGAAAATGTCCACCTTTAAAATTAGGTAAAAATGTAGTGTATATTGTTGTTTGTGTGAAAAATTGATTTCACGGTTTTATCCTTTTTGTATCTTCATGTCACAATTCTTCGGAACTAAACATTTGCTTGAAGCTGCAATTCTCACTTCGGTGAATTCTGACTCGATCAACATCTACTGATGTCTAACAGCAGCGCTGTAGCGTTATTGGTTGCTGCAAAGCAAAAATTCAACAAAAAGGCTACGTGAAACAACATAATCACTATCTTGATTGTAATTAAAATTTAAAATCGCTCCATAGTAAATTTCAAACTGATAATTTTTCAGTCAGTTTTCAAAAAATGCCAATTTAGCGATTTTTTTTACATCTTGTGTTTTTTTGATTTTGTAACCAGCTTTCAAAAAAGTGTTTAGTTTTTTTCTTTCGAAAGCGAAAACTTATGTACCTTTCTAAAAATAGACAGTGAACTAAAAATACATCTTGCCTTTGTAATCATAATTTTATTTGCAGCTAGGCTTAGATTATTTTTTTCCTTTTTTTTTCCCACTCGCTGTATTGTGGAGTAGTCACTTGTGTGCTCCCCAATGGCCGCCTTCAATTAAGTTCATTTCTTTATGTTAACCTTACCCAGATACCCCTTTAACTAACTAATAGGCTGTCCCATCAATTGTATATAGTATTATGTTACATTACATGACTTCCTGTTAACTACCCCTTACAGGAAGTAAAACTGTCTTATCAGCTGTAGCCTACACTCTGGTAGTCCGTGTGTTTCTTTTACCATTGGTGCCCATGCTGGGCTTAGGTGTGTCCAAGCCAAGGATATCACAAGTGCAACCAACCAACATTTTGCAATTTGGTATCCGTTATAGGCTACGCTTCGCTCACTCGCTCCGCCAATTACTCAGTGAAAAGCCTACAATAATCCAAACTTTTCGTTCCCGGACAGTTCGTTCCCGGATTGTTCATCTGCAGACTGTCCGAAGAAGCATTTTTTTTCCTACTATTTATTTAAAAAATTTTATTTTTATTTTGTAATAGTCAACAACTTATAGTTCTGCTTGCTGACATATCGATAGTTTTATTCTTATTTTAATCTGGCAGTGAGTTTCTGGAATTTGTGATTGGGGAGGCCTTATGGATGTTTACCATTCCCGCACGAGGCATGGCCTCCACGAGTACTGAATGCTTGCTGCGCGGGATGCCACTGCCTACCGCGCGCTTGAAGTACGGTTTATTCTGGTAGCATACATTTTGGTGGACGAACAGTCCAAAAGTCCTGGGCACCAAAGGGATATAAAACCCTAATTTCATCCTATGAGGTTGTCACAAATATCTAAGTTGCAAAGAATTACGTCGGCTGAAAGGTGCAATTATTATTATTTTTTTTAATGTTTTTTGTCAAGTGTCACAAATATCAATACGCACAATCTTAACAACATTGAACGATGAATCTTAGCATTGAACGAATTAAATTTCATCCTTGCTCTTTGATGCCTCAACACGCATCAACGGGGAACGGGGAAACGGGGTTTACCAGAATGACAGTTTAGTTACCGTTTCTTTTTTTTTTCTGGCATGGAACAATTAGCAGCGTCCGGCCGTGCAGCTAATAAGTATTCACTAAGGTGGTGACGAACACCTTCACTCCTAATTAACGAACAGTTCCTCTACTTAACGTACCTTAGTTATTAAGGTGTCCTGTATTGCGCACTGTCCATCCAAGGCGACATTAATGAATGACCAAAGTAATAAAGGTCCACTCATAGGAAAGCTAAAGTATTAGTACAGGCAGTTAGACATCTGAACCTGCATTTTGTGATAAAAGCATAAAATTTGTGGTAACTTGTACCAAGTTAAGTTAATTGATTTGAGGAGAAATCGCGATTTTAGCCTTGGGGGAATCCTAGCATCCGCACCCCCCTCCCTCTCCATGTAAAATTGCCAAAATCTTTATTTTTTGTGATAAAAGCTTAAAATTTGGTACGTTGGTTGGTACGCTGGTAGATTTTTCCAAGTTTAGTAAATTAAGTCGAGGAGACGTCGCGATTCAGGCCTTGAGGGAGCCCTATGAGCCTTTTCGACTAACTCCGGAACTAGCTCCTCCCGCATGCGCGGTAGAGGGTACGAGTGGCAAGAAGCTCAGCGCGACCAAAAGCAGATAGGCTGTAGCATTGCTTTGGCTGGATCTACAGGTCTAGATGACATCCGTGATCAAGCGCAGACTTTTAAGCAAATAAAAATCAGTAAAGAACGTGTTTCCTTTTGACATACCTATGTTTACATACCTATGTTTGACATACGTATATTTACCTATCTGAACAATCATCTTCTCCCGCATGTTTCAAGTAAAAAACTTGCATGTTTTAGTAGCAAGAATAAATAAAGTTTTCTCCGATTATAATCCAAGAAATTTTCCCTACGAAAAAACAGTCCAAGATGTCTAACAATACCGACTGTTTCGACCGTACTTTTTTTTTAAATTTCTAGGTTTAATCTAACTAATGCTGAGCACCAAAAACTTGTTATTAGGCCTACTTGTATTATGCTTAGTGGACCCAAGAATTTTTTTTATGCAGAAAGTATGGTTAGAAATAGTTATCTATACACTGTTATTAAATAAAAGGAAATTAATAAATATGAAAGCAATTTTATAATGATGCAACAGTTTTCAATACTTACTTAAAAAATTCTTTTAATTTGTATGCTCTAGGGTTCAATAATTTTATTGTGCTTACAAGTAAATATTTAGCTTGGTAGATTTTCTTAAATTGATTATTATTATGAAAACAATTTTATTTTTTTAAAAATTAAGTAAACTAAAAAAAACAAGCTGTGTGAAATTGCTGTTCCCTATAATAAAAATATAATTTTCGTGTTGCTATTTTAAGGTTTGGTAATAAACTTCGAAGACTAAATAAATAAAAAAAATAAATAAACCTGACCCTGCATACTGTACTGAATTGTTTTTAATTAAAAAAAAACCGTTTTCGTAGCTAAAAATAAATTAAAGCCAGGTGAAAAAGAAAACCAAGGGAAACAAAATTGCAATCTAGGGTAAAATCTTGATAGAGCCTCGTGGGTGGTGGGGCTGAGCAAAAATAAATAAATAAATTGCAGTAAAGAATATTTCTATTTTTTTTTCTGGGATTGGTGGGGGGGGGTCAGAATTTTTCTCATTTTTTGGACTATGCAATCTTAAAAGAAGAGCGACACGTAGTTTTACTTTAGTTTCAATAGATTTTTTTTTGATACAACAACACATCTATTAAAACGAAAAGCCGGGGGAAACAAAAAGCTCAAGGAAAAAAATTACAAAGTCGTTGGTGAAACTCCGTCCTGTCTGGTGAAATTTGAGCCAAGGCAACTGACCTAACTTAACCTAACCTATAATTACAACAGAAACATGAAAAAACAACAAAAGTGACAAAAAAATTTTTCAACGAAAACGATAGAAATAACAAATGCCATACCATGCTTACCAATATTCGAGGCAAGACACCCAACTTAAATAACACCAAAAACACGAATAATAAAAACTAACTGTTAATGTAATTTTCCCCCTCCTCCTCCCCCGCGTGGTGTTTTTTTTTTACTTTACTATCGGCTTTTCTCCATAATTTTCTTCTGTGGCTGTAGCTTTTATTTACCGTTGCCTTTCCCGGGCCCCTTCCAGCACTGTTTTCATTTTCGTGCATGATGACAACACGTGCAACTTTTAACCCCAACTTCCCCAAGTAAATGAAGGGATAATCCCATAACACAGCAGCTGAACAGATTTACTTCGGGAGGCTGGGAGGGGAAGGAGGAAAAACCTCATCAGTTTGTCCCGCTTCGACAGCCACATGACGTTTTGCCTGAAAAAGTAGGCTTTAGTACGGCTATAATAACGATTTTAAAAGCGTTTTATACATATTCGCTGCTTTGCCTGTGGCACATATGTGAAGGGCTCGCTGTCATAACTTTTTTTGTTTTTTGATAGTCTTTCAAATATGAGAATTAGCACCTTAAATCTGGCTTTCTACCATAGCCATCCATTGAGCACACGCTGCGCTGCCACTCGTAGTGGGTTGTGCGCATGCTTGAACCCCTCTTTCCGGAGTTAGTCGAACTCCGTTATTCCCTTTACCCCATATAAAATTGCCAAAATCCGTATTTTTTTTTTTAGAATATTCCTTTATACAGGTTTTGAACTTTGGTTTGACGCTTTTGCATGTCAATTTGACACTTTTGTACTTGGATTTAACACTTTTGTACTTCAAGTTAACGTTAGTGGATTTCGAATTAACACTTGTCTTTCAATTTAACACACTTGTACTTGAATTTAACACTTTTGCACTTGAAATTAAAGCAGTGTAATAACTAATTTCTTTTTATTCGCTATAAAGAATGTGAAATTATATAAAATATACTCAATAGTAATAGACCTGGAGCTTTTGTGGATAATACGGCTACTGTTTTCGCACGAAGCCTGTAACCTGACATTAAAACTAACGAATGCTAATTATTTTGCAATTATATCCCGAGCGCGTAGCGCGAGGGGTATAATTTCAAATTAATTAGCATGAGTTAGTTTTAGTCTGGTTACAGGCTGAGTGCGAAAACATTTTTAGCCGTATTATCCTCAAAAGATTGAGGGCTGTTTTATTGGAGTATATCCCAATTCAAAATAAATAATAACAAAAGGACTAAACATTCTTTGTGTTATTATTAATATTTATAACGTAATGCTACGGTTTGTTAGCTTATCAGTTCATCAGTTCATAAAATTATTTGTCTCCAACAAGAAGTTACAGACGATGTGCGTCGGCGACTTTCTTCCTTTAAACATGCCGCATCAACTACGCAGTGCTGAAATCCGCCAATAGATCACTGTGTGTGTTCCTGTACTAATTTTTAATCGTTTGCTAATAATTACCATGGGATCGAAAAGCTAAAAGACTAATACGGTAAAAATTAATATTATTTATGCCAATAGGTCGCTGAAGAAAAATTATAATATACTAGCCTAAAAAATTATAAAGTGTGATGTTAAAAATATGAAAATCGTAACGTATATATACGTTACGATTTTCATATTTTTAACATCACACTTCACACTTCACACTTCACACTTTTAACATCACACGTATACGTCGAGTTTTCTGCTGGTATATATGCGAGTCAAAAACCGCAGCCATTAACTAGCATCTGGCGTCTGTTTTAAGCTTAGCTCGGTAAGTTGCGCATGCGCACAACGAAAAGGTACTGTGGTATAATCACCCCGGTGTATAATCGGGTGATTATACCACACTAGGTCGATAATACCTCGCTCCTCTACCTTCCTCCATAATAGCAAGCAGGATATACTCAGAGAAATTTTTACTAGTTGCCATTGTAATGTGATTTGGTTGCGACGCTCCCGAAACTCTACGAAATATCATACGGAGCTTTAAATAAATGACCATTAAGGACGGCGTTTGAAGCGAATGACAACTGCTTTGGAAATACTAGCTGGTTTATGGAGTGTAGGCTTGTGCGAGAGGTTTTCACTCCACAGGACAAACGACTCACAGTTGAGTTTTCTAACGTCTTTACTGCACATATTCATAACTAGTCGTGCTAGACAGAACCTTCGTGCATCTGTGGTCACTGGCTTCTTACAACCAACCACTATATTTACAAGCAGACTACCGCTTTCGATAACACTGGTTGGTGTGCGTACAAGGCAAGCAGTGGCGGCTTGCGCACCCTCACACTTGTATATGGAAGAAGCGCTTCTCATTGTCTGCTTCCACGTAATTTATTATATGGCTAGTTTATGCTCGTGTAAATATTGGCTTCCGGCCTCCTTCTTTTAGGTTTTTCCACTCGGTTCTCCTTTCGAGTAAACAGTGTTTTTATTTATTTTGTAAATGTCTGCCACCTGTAATTACGGAGCCTTGTAAAATGCAGTGCAGTGACATTAAAAAAAAAATAGTAGTGATATTTTCGCATTATTTACTTTTTTGCTACTGTTGTTATGTACAGTTCCTCCTTGTGAATTCTTTATTCAGCTACAAGCTGCGATTTTGATTCACTGTTTTTGAATAGCTGCCCCTTGCGACTCGTTATCGTCAGTCCGTGGCTTTCCTGGCTGGCTCATTGTTTAATACTACTTGCTCTAGAGCTGCCATACGTACGTCGAATTCAGTAATATTGCTGTCAAGATTTCTAACGTACGTTCCTCCGCCTCCACTACTGGCCAAATAACCAACCTTGTGAATCATCGTTCACTCTCTTGGCCTTGGCATAACCCAGCTTGTATCTCCAAAGCAATCGTCATTTCACTTTCGTTTTCGCTTCAAACGCCACTCTTATTCGTCATTTATTTAAAGCGTCGTATGAGTTTCAGGAGTGTCGCAGCCAAATCATATTAGAATGGCAACTAGTAAAAATTTCTCTATTAGTGTATTTTATATAATTTCACTTTCTTTACAGCGAATAAAAAGAAATTTGTTATTTCACTGCTTTAATTTAAAGTGCATACGTGTTAAATTCAAGTACAAGTGTGTTACATCCAAAGACAAGAGTGTTAATTCGAAATCCACTAATGTTAACTTGAAGTACAAAAGTGTTAAATCCAAGTACAAAAGTGTCAAATTGATGTGCAAAAGCGTTAAACCAAAGTTCAAAACCTGTAAGTTTACTACTATCAACCAATGGGAAGCCAATAACGTTCCACTCGTATTAACGTTCCACTCGTATTGTATCGTGGCTGACGCCGCATAAAGAAAGTACGAAGAACTGCATTTGGTAGGTCTAACCCAATGTCTAAACGTATACAACGTACCTGATAGTCAAGTGACACATTATTTAACGTCTCGGCGATGTGCGTTTAATCGTTGGTTACCATAGCAACAGAAGTCCGCTTTCCGCCGATGCGCGTTACGCCGTTCTGTTTAGGCCTATCGCCGCTGTCCACTACTATGAGGAGCGTGGCGATCGAGGCAACCCAAAACCGTAATAGTGTACGGTACTTGAATTAATCGAAAATAGTAGAAATAAATTAATAAGAAATGTCGTAAAACTTAGTATTGTGAAGGAACATATTCTATTTTTAAATCTTTAAGCAACACTTTGATTAAAAATAAAACACATATTTGCTTTCCTTGAAGCGTCCTGATTCACGAGGAGTTACATTCGGTTTCGGTTCAGTTTGTGATAGATCGTTGGGGAAACTAAACTACATTCGCACGGAGACGATAGTAGAAAATAGGATTCCTACAGATAATAAACGTACCAGTGAGTGCATCTGGCACCAATTTGTCGGCTTTCATCATTTAGTGCAAACAGGACTTGTGAATTCAAGCGAGAAACCACTGCAATACAACTAGGCTCTATTACGCAAGTTAGAGTTTTATGTCAAAGTTGATGTTTAATGGAGACGGTATATTCCCGTTTCAAATATAACTCGAGCATAGTTTAAGTATCGATAAATTTTCTTAACCAAGAGTTACATTCCGAAGCTGAAAAAATACCGAGCACTTGCGCGAGGTGTTTTTATCAGCTTGGGAATGTAACTAGTGGTTGAGAAAATTTATCGATACTTAAACTACGCTCGAGTTATATTATCTTTATAATAATATCGGAGACCGGCTAAAAGGAAAAGGAAAGCCTAAAGGAAAACCACTTCTTCCCTCCTCGCGCCCGCATTGAAAATGCACTCTCCCACTCTACGTGCAGCCAAGAAGGAGCCAGGCATGAGTGGTCGATCAATCTGACAAGTCTTCGGGAAGAGTGCTGGGAAAATGTCCCGGGAAATGTGTCTCGGGAAATGTGACCGGCCCCGTGCAAAGCACGGGCTTCCTCTAGTTAATGATAAAATCTGAAATATGGTACACTGGTAGATTTTGCTAAGTTGAGTAAATGAAGTCGAAGAGACCTCGCGATATCGGCCTAGCTTTCGCCCCCCCCCCCCCCCATATAAAATTTCCAAAATCCGTATTTTTTTATTTTTTATAAAAGCTTGAAATTTTGTACACTGGTAGATTTTACTAAGTTGAGTAAATTAAGTAGAAGACACAATGTTTTTTGTGCTTTGTTGTACTGTAAAACTAATAAACCTAACTCCTTAGCCATCAACAAATCAAAAGCGTAATGTGAAATAAATATTTTCAGCACTCAGTTCTGCACAAGAAAGGTGCTACACGCATTTTAGGTAAAAACAACCATTGCACCACAAAATCGTATTCGTTTACCCACCTTAATTTGCAGGAGTTCTCCATTGTACAATTGGTTGTTATAGGACCTTCAGTTTCAGAGTGCTCTTTCGAGCTTTCTAACAGCCCGAAATGAACATGCTTAGGATTTGCTGAAAGGTGGGGATCTATTCATCAATCTAACCGAAATTTTTAACTTAGATGGGACCGTACTACGTCCATTTAAAGGTGAAGAGGTAATGGCATAGCAGTGAAAGTGTATAGTGATTTTCGAATTCAAAGCGGTTTCGCGATCCCTCTAGTAGCTCGAAATGGACATGCTTAGGATATTCTGAAAGGTTGGGATCTATTCCTTCCACGAATCCTAACCGAAATTGTTTAGCCTATATATACAAATACAATATGAGCATTACAGTGGCATTTGAAATTAAAACTAGCTGCTACACCTATTACAGCTACAGCTTTAAACGTGCTTAGAACGGTCCCTATCTAAGCTAAACAATTTCTATTACCGTAGGATTGATGGAAAGAATAGATTCCCACCTTTCAGAATACGCTAAGCATGTCCATTAAGGGCTATTAGCAAGCTCGGAAGAGCACTTAAAAAACGAAAATCACAGTACGCTTTCACCTCTAAGCGATTAGGCTACTTCTTCACCTAACCCTATCTAAGCTAAACAATTTCGGTAGGGATTGATGGAAAAATAGATCCCCACCTTTCCGAAAAGCCTAAGCATGTCCATTTCGGGTTATTAGAAAGATCGGAAGAGCACTTTGAAACAGAAGGTCTCTATAACAACCAATTGAACAATGGAGCACTCGTGCAAATTAAGGGGAGTAAACTTGAAATACGTTTTTGAAACTTGAAACATTATGTTTTTTGATTTGTTGATTTGTGGAGGGGGTTGGGGGTGGGGAGAAGGAGTGGGGAGAGGGTAAACCCACCCCCTTGGGATCCCTCAACGCCGAAATAGCGATGTCTCCTCGACTTAAGTTACTCACCTTGGTACAAAGTACCATTGTATTGAATTCATGGTTTTATCACAAAATGCATGTTTACGCCTATTTTAGCACCTTTACTGCCTGCACTATACGCAGAAATCGGCAAAGAAACGAAGTGATAAGACGACTCGAGGCTTTTTTCCTTCGTTACGACATTTACTAAGGAATTTGCCGACTGGGAAAAAGAGTAAATAAGCACAGGTGACATACCGACTCCCGTTTTTCCACCCTGAATGTTTTCTGCGCACAACACACTTTAATTCCTTTTACGAATTTTGCCGACTGGGAGAATGAGTGGGAGGGGTGGGGAATCCCCCTGTCGCTACATCCTTGATTTTGTACACCTCTCAGATTGTGCTTGGGCCCAGGTATAGATCCAAAATTTCCTCAGGTGTTTGGTCTTTGATTTTAAATTTATCAAAATATGTCACATATGACCTCCCTCCCCACAATTACTTTAACTCCCAATCCCCACACTCATGCCCCCTCCCGGATACACAAACGTGTCCCGCAACACACACGTGGCCGCCGCCCCCCCCCCCCCCGAAAATGTCGCCTCGTGACATTCCCCTTTGGTGCAACCCCGGAAAAGACGCGTTCGTGTATGTTTGACTGAAGGCTAGAAAACTGTATCACTGAGAAATCCAGCATTCTGTAAGCAAGTAATCCCATGTTTAAGTTAAAAAGGGTTTAAAGGGTTTAACGAGCGTTAACCACTCCTGGTCATCTGCCCGAAGCCCTAAGGCCCAATGTCTGCAACAGCCATTGCAACAGCCATTGCAACAGCCATGTTTAAGTTAATCCTTTGAAACAATTGACCTCGGTACCACCATTGCGAATTGTTGCAAGTGAGTATTTAGGAAATAAATGCGCTTTTCCATCGTATCAGCTGCCAATTTGGAGGCTCATTGGGGGCCTCGAAATTAAGAACCTATCGTGGTTTGGTTAAAAGTTGTATAATAATAATATAATAATAAAAATGTTCCACCCCAGAATAGGGGCAAGGAAGACGGAAGGGTCTCGAAAAAAACCACTAACACCGTTCCTGTGAAAACAAAAGATGGCAGCATCACAAATACGGGCGGTTAAGAAAGGTAAACAAGTCAACACGGTTAAGCAGACCCCTAACAACACCCACCGAAGTTGCGGAGACAACAGCCTCTGGGAGGGCGTTCCATGGTGCAACCACCCTGTTGGCAAAAAAGTTCTTACGACAATCCAGGTTACACCTAGAGCTACACAATTTGAAAGAGTGGCCCCGGGTAAAGTTTACCGGACTGAACTCAAAAAAAGGAAGATCCAAAGGAACTAATCCATGAAGGATCTTCTATGTTAGGATTAAGTTCGCCTTCTGGCGCCTAAGCTCAAGTGATTCTAAGCCAAGTACCCTAAGACGATTCCCTGGAGTTAGTTCGCGTAGCCCACAAACCGACCTAGTAAAGGAACACTGTATAGATTCCAGCCTATAATGTCCTGTAGATGGGGTGACCATACCGGACTTGCATATTCCAATAGCGGACGGACGAACGCTTTAAATGCCCAGACAAGGGTATGTCGGTTAGAGGAAATAAAACATCGCTTGGTGTTGGCAAGTCTGCGGTACGCAGAATTGACAATGATCCCACAATGCAAAGATGACTTTAAATCGTCTGGTTTAGTAGACACGGGTTTTTTTTTTTTTTTTAGCTTAAACGTTGACATTGGCACATTCCACGTGACTAAAACTTTGTTGCCGCTTTGGTGCCACAATATACGTCAAAATATGATCCAAATAGCGGTGCGGCAGGTATGGTAAGTGGCGCCATCTTTTCGAAGACTTTGGAAAAAGTGTTATAACCCGAAGTTGTAGTCCAAGACCGTTAACAGAAGGCGACATGGTAGGTTTGGTAAGTGGGGCCATCTGTTCGAAGACGTTGGAAAAGTGTACCAACCAGAATTTGAAGGCGAATCCCGTCAACAGATGGCACTACAGGGTGGGGTACTTGATTGTACGACGGGATGGTGAGGCTGGTGCACTCGGCCGCTGCTGCCTAGTAGATGATATCGCGTCCTGTTGATAGCAGGTGCAGCATGGCAAATCCGATGGCTAAACTATAGCGTTTGTTCACGACATGTAGGTCCAAATAAGAACTTGCACACATCTCTAAATAAAGTAATTTTTACTCCCAGGCTTATGGTCGTTAGCAGAATTTGTTGGGTTAAAAATCGTTCGTGTGTGGGGTAAGCAAAACAAATATGAAAATCGTTCGTATCTAGATACGCACTAAATTCCCTAAATTTAGAAATTGGAGGTTTCTAAAAAACCTCGCCCCTTAAAAAAACATTATGGGTTGGACCCCTAAAGAACGGAAATCGTCCCTCCTAAAATTTCATACTGGATCCGCTACAGTATACGACACGGTGACTTTCGCAATTTAGTTCCGACTTGGTTGAAGGGAGTTTGGTGCACGAAAAGCTTGAGTTCGAAGATGAAATTCCTAACTCAAACATTTTCAGAGATGTGTAGGTTTTTCGTCCATGCTGAATTCCCTCTCGGTTCAGTCACTTGTTTTAAGTGGTGCCATCCGTCAGTGGCCGCCAAGAGATGGCCTGGACTTGGGGGTAAGTATATTAGACCCCCCCCCCCTCGCCTAAAATTTCCGAAGTAAATTTCCTCAACTTCCTAAACTTTTTCCGTAAATATTTTTTTTCAAAAAATTCAGTTTAAAATTCTTCAGAATTTTCCTGCATTTTTCGACCAAACCGATTTTTGTAGAACTCCATGGTCTACACTGGTTTAAATATCAAAACGCAATTAAAAAAAAATTATTTCCTTCCCTAATAAACGTTTTTGAGTTCCCTGTTGTGCTACCCCTTTTTACGTAGGTTTGGGCCCTTAATCTGGCACTTGTGTTGGTGGACTACCCGACCCCTCGGGTCTTGGGCTGGGTTAAAAAGTCCCACTGCCCCTCCACCATCCCTACTCCTGGTGGTACTTCCATTCGTTGATGATGATGCTAGTGGCTCTCTCTTTTGAAGCAGACCGCCCTCCATCACCTAATTTAGATTGAGAAGTTTCAGCACTTTTTGCAGATAAGATAGATTAACAGCCAGTTTCGTGCACAAATAAAACCACACTACGTTTCGTCACCTAATGGCGGCCGCATAGCCCGTCGTCACCTCCAGATGATGATGAGGATGATTATGAGTAGACGGCGAGAGGGACAATTTAGCCGGAGAAATCCAAGTGGAAAACCCAGGATCTTTGACATGCCGCAATCGACATGAGCACGAGGCACCACAGGGCCCTTCCATTCCCGAAAATGCCAGGGGTGGGCGAGGCCAGGATCGAACCTGGACCACCCAGGCAGAAAGCGCTCGTGCTATCCGCGCGCCCCCCTTGCCCCCACTGGCTACTGTAAATCCGCCGATTGCCGTCAAGAGATGACACCTCCTAACAAAGCTTCCCTTCGCATAATTTTAGTGGACGTTTTCAGCATTTCAGGCCTAAAACTAAAGTAATGCGTTGTCCCAACAGGTAGTTTGCCAATAATAGAGCCAATACTGGCACCTTTGGCAACATGGTGGGCCACATCTAGTGCAATTGGGCCAACAGTTGGCCAAAATCATTTGGCCATAGGTAATTTTTGACGCTGTGATCCAACACCTGGGAAAGACAATGCGGCCAAACCGTCGAAATGTTGCCCTATGGGTGACCCCACTTGGACCAAAGCCTGGCCAAGAGTTGGTAAAAAATACCATTTGGCCATGGCTAAGTTTTGACTTGTTGACCCACACGTGGCCAAGACAAAGTAGCCAAAGCCACCGTGGAATTTATTGCCCTGTAGGTGGCCCGACATGACCCAACCCTGGTACCAGTTAGTCAAAACCAGTTGGCTTGACACCTCCCCCCAACACGTAGGGAAGACAAATAGGCCAAAGCTACCACCGAATTTTTTTGCCCTGTATAGGTGGCCCGATTTGGCTTAATGCCTGGCCAACAGTTGGCCAAAGTTCCGGCCAAATTTGTCCTACGTTAGCTATTGTCAAAACTTGAAAGGGTCAGTCATGCTGCATGGTACACGTCACGTGACGTCACCCTGTTATAATTTGCTGCCTACATATTTCCTACAACCCCCCCCCCCCTCCCCAATCTTGCAACGCTATTAGCTGTCAGAGAAGACGTGTACGTGGAGAGGTGGACCAGCTCACTTGTTTTCCGCCACCGTTTCCAGGTAAGTTTCAGTTAAACCGTTAGCAAGTGAATTAAGTAGCCTGCATGTCATTAACGTGTTATTAACATGTTAGCCTACTTTTAATAAAGTGTGGTACTGGTTTCCTAATCAGAGCTGAACAAAACAACCATGATCGGAAACAAAAGAAATATTCCGTGGGTAAACATTTTAGTTAAAGTTTCACCATTAGCATAACAAATGCGTGTCCATACATTTACGTCCTAAATACTACACGCCCATTACAATTATTCATCAAAATAAGCAAAAGCTAAATTTTTTAGGCCTTATATATCTTAATTTAGAGGTGGGGGTGCTCTAGTCTCCACGTCAAAAATCTGCGTGCTTAAAGCTAGATGTGGGCGCGGGTTAGGTATACGCGGTTCTGTACGGTTCACGTCGGTTCCGATTCGGTTCAATTCCAAAAAATAGTTTTGTTGCGGGTAGGTAGTGGGTATCCAAATAAACACATGCGGTTTCAGGTGAACTGTGGGTAAACCACCTGAGGAATAAAAAAAACCGCTAATAACAACACACGCAATAGTAGAAACTGCAGAGCTACTTTCTCTTTCCCGATTCATTGATCCATCCCAAATCCACCTAGTCAATGCAGTAATATCTAAACTGAGCAGCCTGCTGACATTTGAAAGTGCATTAATAGCATCAGGGAAATTAATGGCTCTGGCTCTTGGATTTCTCGGCCTGCCGATGGTTGATTTAAGTCAATCTTGAACGGTAAAGTGTCCAGCTCCGATGGTGTAAGTGATAAGTCACCTTGGCTATTTGGAGTTTGGCTACAGGCTCATGTCATCAAGTGAGGGTGGGAAGGTGGTTGGTTAGTGATGCGGTCATAAACGATAGAACTCTTCTGGCTTCTCACCCTTCAACCAAGATCACCTTGATTGTTCTGCCTGACAGGCTCACTTTGCGTTTGAGATGGCATAAAATAGGTCATTATTCCGAAATAACGCAAAAATTTCAGATCAGACGAATGTTGTTCCAATGGTGACACTTTACCCACCTGCGTTTTAGGGGTCAAACCACGTTCTACCACATTAAAAGCTGTAAAAAAGTATTCTAACGAAGGTTGCCTATAGCTATAATAAACTAATAAAATAAGCTTTATTTCTATAATATGGAAAATGGAACGCAGGAAGGGACCTTTAGGATACTCTAACGCCTGTCCAGCATTACAAGAATACCACTCATACATTAGTTAAATCGAGAAATGGTTATACATGCAACCAATTATATGAGTAAAATAACCAGAACTGTAATTTCAATATTCGAAACATTTTAAAAATATTGTTTTATCACTAATACCATAATCAAGAACTATAGGGTCATTGTAAACACACAAATAATTGTTACTATGAATACGAATTTCACATTGGTTTACGTTATTTTCACAGACACTAGCAAATGACCTTACTAGTCAAAGTTTCAGCATTAGTCCGAATCATTCAGGCTCGTCATGGATAAAAAGACTAAAATACCAGGGCCTGCACCTGGTTGATTTTAGTTTTTATTGCCTAACTGAAAATATACATTACCTTATTTATAGCAGTTTCCCCCTTTTGAGCTTATTTTCCCTAGGAGTTTGAAGGTTGGCTTCCCTGCTGGGCTCGTAATAGTTCTGCGCTTGTGCTAGCTTGGATCAGTCTATATAAGCAGACTGCGCAAGCCGAACCTCATCAATTCTCACGAACCCAAGAACCTAGTTCATGGATGGGAGGTCGGGCGGGATGAAAGGTAATGTATACTTTCAGTTAGGCAGTAAAAACTAAAATCAACCAGGTGCAGGCCCTGGTATTTTAGTCTTTTTATAGCCGATGAAAATTTACATTACCTTTTTTATAGCAAACTTCATCACCTAGGAGGAGGGCTAGTTTGGAGTATCCCGCATTACGAGTCAGCGACCCCAAGTCCCGGAGAAGACATCCTTAGAGCTAAAGCCATACCTACAACGGAACATGATAAATCCTAACAGTTACGAAATCGAATGTATCGTATAAGTGGGAGGCTAAGGGTGTGAACTGTAAGGGAATCGTTCTTCAACGTGAATACAGGAGACATAATAGCTTCGCAATAAGGAGTCTTACATCCTGTGGGGGACAAGGTAGAACCTTGTCATAAGACCTGCTTACCTTGTTGGGAAGGAAATTCGACGAGTCTTGAGGAGTGACACTTGAATGAAGAACAGTAGTGTGTAGACGTCGTGATCCTGACAGTGGTAACCGTGAGGGAACCGGAATCGGTAAGGTAAGGTCATAGAGATGAATTCAGAGAATGCACTTTTTTCTTCTTTCCCTCTTCCTTTCCTTTTTTTTTTTGTAGGCGCACATGGTGTATGGGATGATAGAAAAGCGGAGGAATCGAGAGGCAACCAGGTCCATTGTAAGATCGAAAGTTGGTCAGAGAAGGTTCACCATAGGATGGTTGTTGGTTTATTAGAATTTCGTGAAGACACATAGTCCGACGGTCGCTCGTAGTGGTGGAGGGGCCAGGAGAATAGATGCTTCGCGGGCCCCAAAAAAAAGGAAACAGGGTGTGAAAGATCATTACGCTACTGTAGGACTCGGAAACCGAAGGCCGCTCCCCTGGCTTGCAAACGGCATGGAGAGCAGGGGGGATCACGGGAAGGTAGTGCTGAATGTGGAGCAATTCCATGGAACACAGCAACGAAATTAGGCACGTCAACGTATTGCCATACCGAGTAACTGGATATGGCGGGTGTGTGTTTTGATGAGGCGTCCATCCAAGTGAGGAGACAAGCTTCAGAGGCAAAGAGTGGGGGATCGGAAGCTGGTGAATGTTGAGACGACGCAGTAGCTGAAGAGTCTAGAAATGGTGAAGGTAATGGCGAGGGAGTGGTTTCATGCAGCGTGGCAATCAAAGAGGATGGTTCCTGCGACAAGGAGGAGGGAACCGCTGGGGATCGGAACTGTGAAGTTGACGGAGCATTAAGTAAACGCCGGGTACGTGATCGCGCACAATAATATGCCCTCCATGGAGGGGACTTCGGGATTGGTGATACCCATCGATGATTATTTTTAAGTAATGCGTAATTGACTTGCAAGTTGTGATACTTTCGTCGCATAATTTCAAGTTCGTTGCAATAGGCCTCGTTGGTTGCCCTGAGTACGGAGTTTTCAACTCGGATGTCTTCTGTCGCGGCGGCAGAAGCTTGAAGTGTGGGAAGCGTAGCTGTGGAGGCACAGAGAGAAGCGAGCTCTGCTACAAAACGTTCAGTAAAAGATAACACAAAGCTGATGTTAAAATTTTAAGTTTGCTTGTTCACGTGTGACAGGTGGACGCCACAAAGTAAAGCCTCTCGGAGGATCGCAACTGATGGGAAGGGTGCAGCGGACGGTGAAGAGGGTAATAAGGGTGTCGTAGTGGGTGGAAACGCTTCAGTAGTGGTGACAGGCTGTTCAGAAACCGATGAGGATGGAGGAATCGTGAGACGCACTTGTTTGGGAGTTGACGATTTACGAGGAGCTAAAGGCACCATAGCTTTTTTAATGCGCACAGGTTTACGAAGAAGTCCTGGTACACCGCTGGCCCGGAAACTGCGGGAACCGCATCAGTGGATGAGAATGAAGGTTGTACAGGCTGCTGAGTTTCAGACAGCACAGAAGACCGGTTCGTGGGTGAAGTTTGGGCAAGGTGAAGTGCTCTCTTCCGAGCCACTCTAATAGAACGCTAATGTGAATGTTTCTGTTTTTTTTCCGAATGGTGATCCACTTTGTTGGAGAAATAGTAACACAGATCCTACACTTCTTCTGTTCTCCATCGCATTCACGGTGCTTCTGGCAGCAAGGGTGAGGATCAACGTGTGTAGTTTTACCAGAAAATCCAAGACAATGACAAGGCTTGGGTGAAGGCACATTGGGAACCGGGGGCAACGGTTCCTCCGACGATGAGGAGTCAGACATGATGCTTCTTAACAGGGCAAGAGTCACACTGTGAAGCGCGGGAAAGAGAGAAAGCAGCAGCAAACTGAGTACCACTGGTGGAGAAAGTAGAAGGCAGTGTCAAGGAGCAATCGGTAATCATGGTCGAGATGGGGTCGAGTATGAAGAACGTTTCTTGCGGCGGGCATTGCGTGGAGAAATTCAGCGAAAGTAAGGAGTGCTTCACGTTTTAACGTGTTATCCTTGTGACAGGAGTCATGCTAACCATCTCTGTATCGTTTCGTCATTAAAAATTTGCAGTGGCTGAAGCCAGTGCTAGGGAAGCGAGGTTGTAGACATGATAATGTGTTGGGTAATCGGGTCGAACTAGGGCATTGTGAGGGAGGGTCCTCACGAAGGCTGGGAATCGAATGGAAAACTGGTAATCGGGAACCGGGGATCGTCACAGTAGGGTTAGATGAAAAAAGACTTTTAGGTGGATGGTTCGAAGGCACGATTTCATCGTCGTAGACACAGTTGCAAGCTGGGATTGACGAGTGAGAGGGGCCGTTGTTTAAACGGGAGGCTGACGATTCGCCAGTATGTCTGAGGCCTTAGTGGAGTCGGAAGCCAGTTGTATCGGGAATCGGAGGGTGGATCGTGGGATGGCGGATTGAAAAGACTCGTTTGTGGAAATCTTTGTATTGTTCTATTGTTGGTAATCGGAGAGGTAATCAGGAACCAAAGAGGTAATCGAAAGTACCGAGTTCAGAGAGAAGGGGAATCGTCAGTGGTGGCTGATCAAGAGAGGATCATGAAGACTCCAACCGGTTAGAAAACTGGTTACGGGACCGGGGAGGGGAAGTGTGGAGGGAGGGTTGGGGATCCGTCTTCGGAAGTAGTTTTATTTTTTTTAGGCATGACTAGGCAACTGGAGGGTAATCGGGAATCATGGAGGTAACCGGGAATCAATTTCTTCACTTTGGAGTGATGTCGACAGTACGTGTCGTAAAGAAGAAAGAAAAGGGGTCGCAAAGGCAACCCGACTGTGGAATAGGAGCAGGGAACGATGTTTGATGGATCTAGATGAGGATGGCGACCGGGTAATCGGGAGGAAAACGGGTAGAAAGACACCGGCTGGAGCTGTAGCGGGGCTGTTGGACAGGGAAATCAAGTGTATTGGTTACACTATCTGTGGCAGAGGAGATCTGTTTGTCACCGTACGGTCCCATATTACGTTCCTTTTTCTGATGTGCTCATGCTTGTGTTGTGTGCATGTTTTTTTTTTTATAATCCCAACCAGGGATGGTACATTAGAGCGGCAGGGGAGGTAATTGTGGGACTGGAGGAGTAATGCTGTCAGTGCAGGATGGAGACGAGGAGCTAGCTGAAGCACAAGAAGGCAAAGTCAGTGTCTTGCGGTTGTGAGGTGAAGAAAGACGTCGAATACCTGCAATTGTTGGTTTGTAGGAGCGGACCCGATGAGGGGACTGAGGTCCGAGTGGTAAAAATGAAGGGGAATGCGATCCCCAAAGAAGAGTGTAGGTAACATCAAAATTGTCGTCCCATACTTCAGAACATAGTAGCAACCGGGAGTAAAGGAACAGAGGTGAACTGAGAGCCAGAAGCACAGGGAAAGCAACAGGCAATCGGTGAACTGGAGGGATCGCAGAATGTGCGTTTGAAGACGGGAAAGGGAACCGGCAAGGGATTCGAACATGGCGGGCTGAACCTGGGCGAACATGGGGAAGTGGATCCGGGAGGAATCGAGGTAACCGGTAAAGGCAGAATCGGTGGAGCCGGGGATCGTGGTGATTGACCAAAACTAAGAGTTGGACGAGAATGGTAAGAGGCTAAGCCTCGAGGCCGGAAAGCCCCCGTTTGCTTCTGAGTGAAAAGCAGTCACCAACTGATGAAAGGCAGCCGATGAAGGATCGCGGGGCGGGCGTAGAACACCAACACGTGTCGAGGGATTCCGTCCGGATCGGCATAGCGCAGACTGAGAAATGTGAAGACCGTGAAGCGGTAGGGAACCCATCGGATGGGAATCGCCTAAGTCTGAGCAAGGTGGATCGGGAACCGTCTTGGATGCAGGAGGATCAGGAACTGTGAGAATCGCACCACTGTTGTTGACAACAGGGGAGGCAACCGGGGAACCAGCAATCGACGCATCCATCTTCTTGGAAGGTAATCGGGTAATCGACGGCACGCGTTCCTCTTCCATCTTCAGGAATCGAATGTTCAAGGGTGATCACGCTAGTGTGACGCCCTAGGGGAAATGATGAGGTTCGGCTTGCGCAGTCTGCTTATATAGACTGACCTAAGCTTGCGCATGCACAGAACTATTACGAGCCCAGCAGGGAAGCCAACCTTCAAACTTCTACAGAAAATAAGCTCAAAAGGGGGAAACTGCTATGAAAAAAGTAATGTAAATTTTCATCGGCTATAAAAACGTTATTTTGTTTAGAATTACTAGAGTCATTGTGAAATAATTTTCTTGGCAAGATTTTTTCACACATTTTTAGTTACCTACCTAAAAAATATTTCTAGCAATGCTCTGGTCGCTGTTACTGTCCGTGGTGTTGGCCATTGTTATTTGGCTCGGAGTACATGTACTTTTCTAAAAAACTTATGATCTCTGGTTCTCTCGTTGTTACTGAAGGGTTGCTGTGGGGAGATAGCTGCATAGCGGTCGATGGATTTGGTGCCCTGCAAGAGGGCAACCCACTTCATCGGGGAGTCCTCTGATTCATATTTAGTTACTTCTGTCAATGTTAAAATGGTTTGAAGCACTGTTCTGCTCGCCGATGCCATCGTCATCGCAGTCCATTAGTTGGTAACCTTGTTTCAGGATTCGTGATGAAGTTGTAGTTGTAGACAAATCATGAAGCTATTGTATTCCAGTTTCCTGGCCAAACCGTTCCGTAAATCCGTATGGGTAGTAAAAACGTTGTTGTTGCTGTAAGCCTCCTATAAACTTTGCAGCGTAGGCCTGACATGCAGCACAGTTACTGGCCCCCAAATAATCGTAAAACCTTTTTGGCACAGGCCACACACACCCATGGATTATGTTGATATTAATCACGTCAGTCCGCCAACTATTTTTTTTACACAGTTCAAGCAATTAAACATGGCACAAAACCTCAAAGTTGTTGTACCCTATACCACGATGCACGGCTGTTTGCCGTAATATCATCGTGAGTTAGCCACTGACGAACGAGAATAGCGGATCTTTGGTCATCTGATTGAACTAGTCGAGTCACGTGATGCGTGCGTCACGGCAAACAGCTCTGGTGCGTGGTATAGTTGAAGAACCTGACTGTTCGAAATGGTGAACGAGAAGTGCATAAAAAATTGTTCATACAGGTTCACATCAATCATGGCAGGACCCAACAATCGTGTGGGAGGCTGGAATGCGAAGCACAATAATGAAGATATGATGAAGTTATTCAATACCTTTCGTAGCCTGTTCATGATCCAGGGATCAAGTAATCGTGACCGAAAGTGACGTCTCCCAAGACGGTCGACAGTTCACTCCCGGTTTGGAGCCCCGAACTAGTGGTCATCGAACCAGAAAGCATCCTATATCACGACACAGTGATGACACCAGCAGTGACGATGGCACTTCTAGTTTAGAGCCCCAAAACTAGCTGTCATCAGCCCCAGGACAATTTCAGTTTAGGATTCCGGTTAGAAGACTAAAACTCATAATCCTCAGTTGTACATGTCAGATACAGTTTCGGTAAGCCCTTACACTAGGTAATCAGTTTCGTTTTATACTGGCGGGTGGTTGGACTGCCTCTTTATGTCGATACGCAATCTTAAAAACAAACTTTAGTAAATAAATAAATATGAAATTTACACCATGATTGGTGGTGGAAGCCGTTACATTAGATAACGATATTCTAAGTTTAGTTTTAAACTGGAAGGCTGTTGGACTGTCCGTTTAAGTCAATATGCTGTCTTAAAAATAAACTTTGCTAAATATGAAATATACACCATTCATTGGTTGCATTTGTTAGCTAATTGTTTATTCCCCTCGGCTGGTTTGTCAGTGTCAGAGCTATAGCATTGTACAGTTCTAATTCCAACATGTACATCATGTACAGCAGTCTAAGAAAGTAGTCAGGCACAGAAATTAAAGAAGAGGATAATGCGCCAAGTTTGCTGGCCAGTAGAATTAACCTTGGCGGCCTTTACCTGGTTGAATGACATCATGCTACTTTCAAAGCTCGAACTTTTTGGAAGCTTGGCGGTTTCTCTTATACCAGTTTTGATTTTGGGTGCAGTGGATATCTTGCTTACATCTTAGTGACTAAACTTATCAGTTGATTAGTACTCATTTTAATTGAGAAACATTTATGTTTGGTTTGATTATGAATTGAAAGAGATTATAACATAATTAATTAGACACTTATTTACACACCATTAAAGGGACAATCCATATACCGTCCAATGATGAAGCGAAACTGACGCCATCATTATCTAGTGTAACTGAACATGATGAATTTTAGTCTTGTGTAAGCCAAATCCGAAATTGAAACTAACATGGAACAGATGGTAGTTAGTTTCGGGGTTCCAAACCATATGTGCCGCCACTACTGTAGTGTTACATTTATACACAGTGTCCCAGAATGAACTCCGGGGTTTCACTGCATGATATTCGATTTCCTGCCACGTAATTTCTAACATTTGTACGGTAACCGATACAACGGCGTCATTAATTAGTTGCCGAAGTTCACAAACATTTGAAATTGTGGTACAATAAACTTTATCATTGATTTTGAAAGCTGGAGTTCTCTAGACTCTTGTCGGATTGATTTCTGTAAGCAAAACTTACACTAATGGTTTCAACTGGGTCATCATTTAAGATGGATGATCTGCCTTGGCTATGTAACACACTGGCCGGGTTCTTTGAACTGCTGAATCCACTAGCAATTGTTTTGTCAATAGTGCCATAGATTCACGATATTCCCCACGATACCGCTTTCCATCTGTAACGATTGACTTTAACTCTGCTAATGAGAAAACGCACATAGCCTTTTGTTGAACGATCGCCCTTTTCATCACAAATCTGCCACGCGTGAAGATTTCAACTTGGTCAGCACCCTTTGTGCTCACGGAGATGCAGTGGCCATTGCGAAAACTTGGTGAGTTGTGCTTTCAGTTTAAAAAAAACGTTTCTTGATATTATTTTTGGTTCCCATTTTATTAAGCAATGAAATGCCGGAATACATTCTGGGACGCCCTGTTTATCACACTACGGTGCACTTTCTGGTTCGATGACAACAAATTCCGGGATCCAAACCAGAAGTGGACTGTCTGCCATCTTGGATGACGTCATTTCCGGCTACCATTCCTTGACCGTGGGGTCATAACGGGCTCCAAACCATATGTGCCGCTATTACTGGTTTAGTGTCGCTGTTGTATTGTGGTTACACTTTAGGCTGGTTTGATGACCACTAGATCGGGGGCTCCAAAAGGGAAGCTGACTGTCTGTCATCTTGGTTGACGCCATTCCGGCCACCATTACTTGACCCCAGGGTCATACACTCGTTAAATGGCATGGTATAATCCCATTATCCCATTTTACTACTACTCGTAGGAGTTAACCACGAAATCGCTGCTACAATCCGATAATAGTATAGAACTCACCAGGCTAATTTCAACGTCTTGCTGTTAAAGTTAATGGCAAGTTACTACAGATTAAGTCCCAATAGTTACCAACCACAATCCAGCATGGATTCAGTATATTAGTTATGGTTGTTCGTCTGCAGGCTATCCAGCATGGATTGGGTCCAAACAATTGCGATCTTGTCGCACAGATTGCGTATCCCGATAGTCTTCCAGACTTTCACAGACTTTCCTCTTCCAGGCCGAACTGAATCACCAACGGGAGCGCAGAATGTTTTTCACCCTTTCCCATTCGTGGTCAAAGGAAGCCGCAATTCACCCTAACTGGAGTTCTACCAAGAAGACTTTCGTTTCCACGAATCCTGGTCTTTCCTCTTACGTCACTAACTCAAAAGCCCAGCCGCCATTGGTGTTGAGTCACGCGACCGAACGTAGAATTCACCCAATGGTGTGTCAACCATAGAGCTAAGGAACATCAACCGGTCCACCATTGTGTTGAATGGGGTATTACATCTCATTTAAGTCAAACCTCGTTTATCTAATTAAATCTTGTTTATATCCCTTGTCTTGCAAATTTCGGTATCTCCTTTACGTCAAATATTGTCATCTGGTTTACCGAATTTACGTCAACGCTTGTTTATCTCTTTAATTGCCAGTCTCGTTTATGTACTATACCTGAAATCTCGTTTATCTGATTTATCTCAAAAGCGTTCATCTCAATTATCTCATGTCGCGATTATCTCACATATCACAATGATAGTTATTTAAGTTACCTGAAATACATCCAAGAAAAAAATGCAACAGGCATCTACATCATTAAAAACGTAAGATGTGCGGGAGTGAATGTGTGTTGGAATTAAACCACCTACAAAAAAGAGAGCAGCACCAAATGAAAGATAATTTAATTGCGCTCTGTTAGGCCTATTTTCGTCGCTGTAACTTGATTTTATGACCCTGCTCATCAGGCAACGTTTATTTTGGAAGGACACAGATTAGTTTCTGGAGGAATAGACGTACAAACATACAAACAAACAAATCGTTTGTTTTGAATGATTTAAATGAAATGCAGACGAAACCATATGGCTTGTCAGTATTAAAAACGCTTAAGCTTATATAAAATACGGATGTAAACTATAAAAAAAAACTTACCGGTCTAAAGGAACAGATATAAGAAAAAGACACGTGAACCATCAGCGTCACACTATAATATGTGTAAAAGAAGCTCCAGTTTGTTTTTCGGAGCGCTAGAGATTCCTTTACACGTATTAGTGCGATGGTTTTCATATTTTTTTTATCTGCTCTTTTACCATCTAGTTTTTTTAAGGCTTTCGTCCGTAATTTTACACACTTACGCGTTTTTTAATACTAATTAATGCACGGTGGTGACGTCACGCGAACACATCCCAATGCTAAAAGTGTAGCGTTATATATGGTTAATCTGAAAACCCAACTTTTTTTGATAAACTAACACTTTTTCCGCGCTCCACACAACCACTGCTCTACCATGTGACATACTTTGCAAAACTACCGTACACAAAACAAATTCAACCAACATAAATAAGCACATTTGCCACCTGCGACATTTATCGTACTAACACTAAAAAAAAAAAAACCTCGCGTAGGCTACTATGCTAGGACCAACCCATGGAGGAATGGCCCAATCCGCCAACCTTTCGCTCCGACAGTACCAAAACTAGGCTACCGACACTTGTAAACACACCTAAATACACCTAAAGACATACGATACTCAAGCGAACAGCACATTTGTAACCTGGCGACATTTTCCGCACTAACACGAAAAAAAAAACAACCTCGAATACGATGCTAGCCCCCTCCCCACTCCCATCCATGAATGAATAGTCCAAGCCGAACCCGACAACCTTTCATTCCGACGGTACGAAAACTAGCCTACTGACACCTTCTAAACACACCTAAAAACCTACGAGACTCAAGCGAATAGCGAATTTTATACGCTATATCTTATTGAAACTAATAAAGTAAAAAAAAATACGGTTTTACCTTAAACACAAACGTCGGTGACTGGTACTGGATATAGGGACGTCCTCGCGTACGTGAGACTTTCGCAGACAGGAAGTTTAAACCGGAAGTTTGAGTTCAGGAATTTACGTCATAATTCACAAATAAAATTTTCAAATAAAATTTTTTTTTTAATCTCAAATAACGAGATATGTTGGCTCGACGTCACACCTTAGCATTAAAACACATATCCGTGAAGTAGACCGGGTTATCCCGAAATAATTGATCGTCTACTCGAAACGAAACAGTCCAAAGATCTAGGGGTAGTAAAATCGAACTCGCGCTGGCGCGCTCGTGCGATTTCGTCATCTCTCGATCTTTGGACTGTTCCGTTTCTCGCAGACGATCAATTATTTCGGGATAACCCGGTCTACTTCACGGATATCTATTACTTAAATTTATTTCTGAGCTGTCGAGACTAACTATTTAATTATTTATTTCTCTTCAAATAGAATTTTTAGAATAGAAGTTTTTCATTCCTCTATCTTTGAAAATTTTCTCTTTGGTGTTACTATCGTCCCCTGTTGCGCAGAAGTCAATACAATACACAGGGTTCTAGGCGAATATCCCCCTGGTGAAAAGCTCCCCGGAAAATATCCACCCGTCAATATCCCCCCCGTGTGATTTACCCCCCGGAAAATATCTCCCCCCCCCCCCAGAAAATATCCCCCTATACCTATATTTTCCCCTGAAAAATATCCCCCCTGCAAAAAAAAGTACGAATACAATACAAAAATAAATAAACCATAAGGTTAGGGGAGGGAATGATAATAATCATCCTAGGGCCTCTGCCAATCATAACGGCCGGAAATTTACTGCCGTAAAATACTAACTTCTAATATCAATATCCCCCGATTAAAAATCTACTCGACATCCACCCCCCCCCCCCAAAAAAAAAAGGAAGCTGAAGTTGGTAAAAAATAACCAATCTCCCACCCCAATACCAGACATAGTTGAAAATTAATTATTTTAACCTTTTCATGTTAGAATGAGATAATTGATATGAGCTACACTCCTGAGATTCTCCATGGTTATTCTGGTGTTGTATCCATTCACTGTTGAGAGTATGATTGCATTCTAATCGGCATACTTTTTCCGCTGAGGCTGCAGTGCACGACCGGCTAGTATTTGAACGCAGTACACTCGCAGATAAGCCTGGATGTTGTAAGTATGCTAAGGCGACCTTGATGTATGACTAGTATAAGTATCCACAAAATAATTTAAGATAGGGGCTGCATCTTGCAGCTGTTCAAAACCGTTAAACGCACTGTTACAAAGCAGAAAGGCAAGGGCAGGAACAACACGCAACTGAAGGGAGAGGTGATCATCAGCTCTATAATCTGTTTGCAACCTCCTTGTCCTTTTTTTGCGGGGGCAGGGGGTGGGGGTGGGGGGAAGTGTCCTGGGCATGATTGATATTAAAAAAGTTTCATTCCTAGTAGTTTCCAGCAGCGAGTTTCCGGCAG
>JAHWFP010188207.1:62480-82634 GCA_023313725.1 Lithobius niger
TACGAAAAACCCACCCCGTTGCCTCTTAGTCCTCGTTCTCCTTTTAATCCTCCTCTTAACTCCTCTCCTCTTTTTACGAGGCATGACGATCAGGGACGTCTTCTAAAGTGCAACGTTACGCTAACCTCCCCCGACCTGAATGGTACTTTTTCTCCCAGATCCGTCATTAAATACACTCTTACCGTTTCGAAATCGCGCCTAGCGAGAGGTCGGTAGTAAGGTTTGGTGAAAATCTCGTGCGTTTTACTCCCCCCATCTATTCTAACTACTCGAAGCAGAGGAGCCAGAACATCTCCCACTACGGTCTCGTTCACGATATCGCTGTATACAAAAATACTATTCAGAACTTCTTTCAAACCGAGTCCGGCCCTACCCACTTTGAAAGATGTAATAAATTTGTCGGGTCCGTCTGGAGGAAAACCGAGGATCTTGGTCAGTTTTTCGTCGATCAAGAGACCCATTATTTCTACGAAAGTGTTATTCTTGTCGGGGGACAACACTTGGATGGGCATGATGACGGTAGCCACGTTCGTTCCCGGGTTGTAATCAAAATGAGGGTACTGTTCGACATCTATCCTATCTCGCATAAGTTGGTTCAGTTTGGCCACGAGCTCCTCTCCTCTACTGTAATACCCTTTGGGTAGATAGGCGGTCACGGTCGAGAGATGAGAAATGTAGGACAACCACCAACTCCCATCGTTGAATTGATTGTTGATAAACTCTATGGGCATGGGTCCTCCCCCCTTCTTAGGATGGTCTCCCATGAGGATGTCGTAATAACTCTCTTTGAACACGTTGTCTTTTCTCTCCCATCCTAGAAACACGGACAGGTTGTAAGAGAGGCACAGTCTGGCCCCCGTATGGAGTTTGTTGACGATGGTGACGAGACGAGTGCTCTCGTCGTATTGGAACTGAATGACCGACTGCGCGAGCGTCTTGACTACCCAGTAGTTGAGAAACTTTATAACATTTTGCATCTTGTAATTCATCAGGTCTACCCCCACGATATTGACGTCCTGCGGCAACCTCCTATCCCCAACCTCCAATTTCGCCATCTCGTCAACATCGGCGGCGGGCGCCGCCGCTTCGGTTTCCGCGAAGGTGTCGATATCGAACCTGGGAAACTTGACGTAGGTGCGCGTCCCTAGCTTGAATATCAGTTCGATCGAATCCATCACGTTGCTCCAGTTCCTAGTAAATTGCACCTCGGCGAGGCCCACGTCCCAGTCACCCGCCAGGTTCACTCTCTGAGCCAGCTTGGTAGTGTAGTCGTTCAGGGCGTTATTGGGAAACAGGTCCAGACTAGCATTCGCCGGCAGAGTCATGTAGAAAGAATCTCCCTCCATCTTACAGTTTCTTCAAATCTCTGGCGGGGATCCAACGGTTGTGGGAGGCGCCGTAACCCTCGAATTGAACGTAGTACTTTTTCTTACGTCCTTTCCCCCTCGTTTTCAGGACCTTGTCTACCCGATGGTAGTCCACGCCTTCGTTTTTAACCACTTTCTGAAGCTCGTGGAGGTAGAATCGTCCTTTGATGATTTCCCCCTCGTAGTCTTTCAGTCTCGCCGTAACCTGCCCCAATCCTCCTTTAGGTACCAGGACGTGGGTTACGAAAAATATCTCTCTGGACCACATGCCTCGATAAGCTTTGTCGAACTTACCCTTCGCGATGGATATTCTGACTTTGTCTCCCACGGCCAGAGGGACTCTTTTCTTGACGACGCTGACCTTCCTAGCCATGGCACGGCCCAACTTCTTCAAGTCGGCGCCGTAGATCTTGCGCCACATCCGCTTGTGGTTTTTGTGAGTGACATCGTTGGGGGCCATTTTCGTTCTGGAGTGCACGCTCTTGTTGTAGGTGTCCACGATCTTTTGAATCACGGGCACGTACTCCAGGGTCCCCTTGGCGGTAAAGTGCTTGTGTAAGAGACTCTTCAAAACGCGCTGAAAACGCTCAATTTTCGACGACTTGACGTCTTCGTTCTCGGTGGTGTAGAACTCGATACCGAGGTCCTCGAAGAGATCCTGGACCCCTCGTGCTCGAAATTCTACACCCTTGTCCGAAGTGAGAAAACTAGGGGTAAAAGGCATGCGCTCAAACATCTTCTCGAAAGCACCGACCATTTCGACCGCCGACTTTGTCTTCAACATTTCCAGCCAGACCTTGCGACTGAACCCGTCCATGCAGGTGAGAATGTACCTGTACGGCTCGTTGTAACGTTTCAGGCTGATCATGTCACTGAGGTCGCATTCCATGTGACTACCCACTCCTCCCGTAATGATCTTGTTCCTGGGGAATCTGTACCTGACCGCTCTGTGGATGGTGTGTGCATCCTGACGCTCCAACCACTCCTTGATACGACCGAGATCGTATTTCTTTCCGTCCTTCTTGGCTCTGGCCAGCAGTTTGGACGCCGTACCGTAACTGGTGGCTTCGCCCAGATCGTCGTAGTAGATCTTGTTCAAGTATTGCTCCATAGCTTCCAGTCTTGGGGATGTTTGGCCCTGCTACTCCTACGCAGTACGGGTGTGGAATAGACGGGTGTCCTTTTTTTCTTCTCTTCCTTCTTGACCGGCGTTACGGGAGAGAGCCCGGACGGTGACAGAATAGGAGGAGAGAGGCTACCAGACGTCCCACTCAGCAAGGCGGTAGTCGAAGCGGTGGTTGAGGCTGTTGTAGGGGTAGTAGTAGTAGTGGCGGGGGTGGTGGCCGCCGCCGCCGCCGGGACGGCCGACTTGATTCTAAATTGTTGCACGAAAGCGTCCTTCTCTTGCTCCAATTGTCCTATGAACTTCGCCTTGTAGTCGAGGGGAAGACTGTCGTTTTTCAGGATGGCGTCGATCTGAGCTTGTATGGCGACCAGTTTACCGTAGAGAGCTCCTTCGGGCTGGTACTGAAACCCGTGAGGCTGAGCGGCCAACGCCAGTGTGGCGTTCTCCATCGGCGGACGACTCATTTTATATTCGTCTTCGGGCAGGAGCACCATCCTCCGTAGCAGACTCATTTTCTTTCTTTCCTCCTCCTCCTCCTCTTAGGACTTGTTGAACAATCCCCCCAAGAGGGATAATGCCGCTGGGACGAGGAATTGGATGAACCCTCCCGATTGTACCAGAGCCCTCTTTCTAGCTTTAAACAACGCTTTCTTGGAGCCGATGAGTCTGATCTGTTTCTTGTATCTTTTCAACTTGGTCCTGGCTGTCGTACTGACGGGGAGTCGATTGTTGAAGAGGTTCAAGGCAATTTCGGACAGGCAGTCGATTTGAGACTTGTCGGCGTTTTTCAGTAAAGCCGCTCGCTGTCGTTTGTTGATCTTGCACAACGTCTGTAGCAGAGCGCTGTGCTTGCGTACCCTTTCCATCTCGCGTCCTCAGAGGGAATAAACGATGCAGGGTGCTTCGTCGGGAAATATACTCGTCCTGAGTCTCGTAGTGTCGTGGGACTTGGAGTGCAGGTCCACCAACAGGTATCCGAAATCCTTTAGACCAATGGCGTTCTCGTAGGCCTCCATAAATCGTTTGGTCTTGCCGGGGTAGACTTGCGAAGCGAAAGTGGTTATCCGGCGTTTGTCTCTGAGGTTGCGCAGCAGGACGTAATACTGACTGTTGAGAGCTATCGTCCGCTGGTTCCTGCCCTGACAGTACAGATTCTGCGTCAAGTAACAGATGCTGAACTTGTTGTGGTGTCCGAAACGAGTGAACCAGTCGGACATGTCGCAACCCGCGTTGCTCACATTCTGCATCTGGTCGTCCAACACTAGCAATTTCTCTACCGAGGCGTCGTAACGTTCGGGTGGCATGGGAAGTCCCTTGTGAAATCGAATCTTGTCCCTGTACTTCTCCATCCACGCCTGGTAATTGTTGTAACACCAATGGATTTGCTCGATTTTAGTATCCACCATCTCGTCCAAATGGTCGATGAGTTTCAGAGTCCAGCTCGTTTTGCCCGAAGAAGTGGGGCCGGAAACGATAGCGTTGAACGGCGTTCTAAAGTGTCGAAAACCTTCTACGACGATGGCCATTGCGATAGGAAAGGAAGACAGAGTGAGAGTGTGAGTGTGAGTGTGAGAAAGAGAGAGTGAAAAGAGTATCGAGAGAATGGATTGAGGACCTCGGCCCGAATGAGCTACCTTACCCACCCCCGTATACTTTTAACGTCTCCCCCCCCCCCCCCTCCCCCGGGGGGGGGGGGTGCCGCGCGCGCGCTCCGCCGATGCTCTTCGCCCCGGCCTGTGGCCGGGCGAAGAGCGTCGTTGTAGGTAAGAATTGTTAAAGTAATAGAAATAAAAGTATTCCAGAGTGGCTTCTACGATGGGAGAGATGCGGTAGATGATTTCCCACGGACTCATCGAGCGATCTCGTAATCGCCGAGTTTCAAGAGCAAGAGACACCATTCCCTGGCGGAATAAGACAGGCAGTGGTAGCGAGAGGGATCGCAAATGGTAATAAAATGCGGGGTAGACTTTGGACTATCATTTTCTAGAAAGGGATAGAGCTCGTGCCTGTGCAGGGAAGCTAGTACGGCATCATCCCCACTCGTTCCATTGTTGACCGACACGGCGCCCAAACAAATCTCGGCCCAGTTGTGACTCGTTGCGGAGGAGGAGGAGGAAGAAGGAGGAAGGGGTCTGTTGAGCAGTATGGCTACGAAATTCAAAATCAAAAAGAGGGCGAAAATAAAATGTCTACACAGCTTGACGTAAGGATGTTGATTGAAACGGTCTACGCTAACGTTAACAGTTGCCATGTCGGAGGGAGAAGGACGAGTGACTGACGGTCGGGAAAGTCTCGTATATTTATATAAGTTGTTATAAAATAGAAAAATGGAACAATTCACCTTTTTTGTTGGGGGGGGGGGGGAGATGAGTTATAGACTGGCTGCTTTTACTCCCGCTATTTCTTTTTTGAGTTTGTTAGTAGAGACAGTGTAGGGGTAAGGATCGAGATTTTTTACTGGGATTGATATTTTTAATTTAAACACTATGTCAATGGCGGGAACTGTTCTGTCGAAAAAACCGTCGCAGGAAAAAACTTCGCCCGGAAAAATCTCGGTTTTGTACCATCCAACCTCTCCTTTTTTCTTATACACAATGGTGCGCGGTTTTCGCCCTAATGCTAGAGCTACAAAAGCGGTCGATCTGTAGGCATGCATGTCTAAATGCTCAGCATACTTGGTAACGTGACAAAACTGAAAATCCTCCTTGAAAACATGTTTTAGCTCATTGTAGATTTTCTTAATATATTTAGGCCAGTTTTCTTTTCCAAGGTAGCAGGCTTGAAGTCGTTGCCCATCGCGAAAAGAATACGGGAATAGGACATCATCCTGCCATTCCGTGTTGTCATCAATAGTCTCGTAGATCCGACAAGCTTCTTCCGTATCAAATAGCTTGTAAACTTTAATGCAGCCATCTCCCCGCACCCTGTCGAACCATTTGGCTTCGGAAGTCATTAGGAAGGGGGGTGATTATAAACCGCTCTAAAACAAATAGAGAAAAAAGCAAATATAACCCCCCTAGATCTCGCTTAAGACCACTCCTCTGAAAAAGATAAACAGAAGTGAAAAGAAGAAGTGGTAGAAGAGAGAAGGGAGGGGGGGGGGGTCTTTGTTTAGAGGAGGAGTAGAGATGTCTAATACAGACTCGACATTACCTATTGCGAGCATCGCTCAATGAAAACAACTTGGGCGTCACGTTGCTACAGAAGTCATTTTCAGTATCCCCAACGATACGAGATGAAATTTTCTTTGTTCATGAAACGTTTCGTAACAACAGCCTTGTAATACTTGGTTTGTGTCGTAGTTAGAATGTGGTTGTTTTTCCTCACGATCTTGTGTGGCTCCGTAATGGCAACATTCTGCCCCTTCTCCAAATTACGAATCATTCTGGAGAGTAGCTCAAAGTCTAATATCTGGCCGTTGCGGAAGCTGAGTGTAAACCCACGAATTTTAATAACTTGCTTCGTCCCTTCTTTAGTATAAACGAGATAACCGTAATTTTTGGCACCATTGCTGCAGAAATCGGTGATATAGGCGTCAGGACCGAATGATGCCAGGTCATTGGTTAGACTGCCTAGGCGTAGGTCGTTCTGTGGTGCCGGTAAGGCCCTTAAATACCGTATGGCCAGTACGCTGTCTGTGTCGCAATATAGCTGGCGTCCGGGTTCATACTCCCTTAATATCTTGAGTAGACGTAAACGACCATAACACGTGATAAATGCTGAAAGGACTACGTTTACTGGCGCATTCCCTTCGCTCAAATTTGTATCGGGTCTGTACCTAACCAGTGCTAAATCGCCTTCAAAGTCTACATCAGTAATCCTTTCTGTCGCATTCAGTACAAATTTGAAAAACTCCCCCGGCTCCTCGAAGTATTTCGTCGATATTTGGTCTTCTCTTTACGCTATCTTGCCCGACAAACTATTTAGAAGTGCCTTCGCTATGAGCCTGCCGCCAGGATTAACCCTAATACGGTCAGGGTTCAAGACAATCTTCTCATTTTGATACACTCGATCGATATAACTTTTTTTCTCTTCTTCCGTAATACAATCTTTGGGGTACCCTTCGCATTCGAGCTTTTGAGCGTAGAATGTTTGAATGTAGCCAGTAAACACCCCGCCAGCATTGTGTTCGAAATCGTACTGCTCGCTCTGTGGAAAGTGGTACACACACAACAAGCGCACAATCTGATAGCCGTCTTTCACCGCTTGCTGTAACTCGGGGCTGACAAAAGTGCCTTCGAACGCTCTCTGTTCGTCGTTGTGTTTGCACACGTAGTGTGGCGGTGGAGGGGGATCGTCCAAACAGCTTCTACACAGGGGAAAGAAGAGTTTCTTCTTGTGTTTGAGAGGAAGAGACGGAATAAATAATCGGCGCGGAGCCAATACAACAGCTCGGATGAGACCAAAATAAGCGTCAATGTCGGTGTTACCTCCAAACTCCGTAATGATCTGATATAGCCCCGTAGGAAAACGTTGAAACAACATGCAAGCCGGATAAAGGCTAGTAACATCCTGGGCAACAATCTGTTCGTCCGGCCGAACGGAATGCAAGTGCTTAAAAGTGGAGACCCCCCCTCCGCAGTATGCCTCACGAGGTTGTAGAACAGCAGGTAGTGAGGGGAAAGACTTCACGAAAGCTGCTAATTCGGGATTTTCTTTCACATCTTTGTGCCATTCGCACTCCCATTTACAGATGTATTTCACTTGTAATATCTCCTCTAGAGCTTTTCGACGAATGATGTATTTTTCGTACGTGTCTTGAGCAGAAAGCTGACTAAATGGAAGTTTCTGAAGTCGGTTCGGCACACATGTAGGGCAACCATGTGTCATGCAGCCTTGGAATTCGTACACACTGTTGTCGGCCGAGCTGAAACCATCCACCGACCATTTTTCATTTCCGAGTTTGACTTCACCGCCATTACCCGCGTGTTGAATGAAAATATCGCGCTGAGTAGCTTCCCAAGTGAGCCACATAATGCCTTCCCTCGAATACTGTCTGGCAGGGGGATGACCGCACGACCCGATGCATGCGATGGTATTTTTGCGCAAGTATAACGTTCTGAACAGCGTCATGGCCAGTTGAGGGAGAGATATGCAGATATGTAACGGTTCCATGAGTGGGCATATTTCTCGAATCAGCTCCCTGAATTTAACGCAACAAGCCATCAAAACAGCAACGTCATTGACACAATAAGCGATCAATTCTTTCTTGAAATCGAAAACGACACCGCTGTCTCTCTGCTGAGCGTGCCACTTTAACAATTCTTCTCTGCCAGTGGAAGAGAGGGCATCTGCGTCGTAATATTTCAAGTCTGGAATGGGGCCAACGTACTTATAGTTGTTAGGCTCGTTGAAATAATGAGGGAATGTTCCTTTTTGAACAGAAGCGTCCAAGCCCAAACTTGCTGGTAGTTTAGCTAGGCTTAGTGGCATGAATCTATAAGAGTCGATAAAACGCAGTCCTTCTATAGTCGCTGTCAAGATTTTATTTCCGTTGTAAATAATCAAGGATGGTTTAACACCTTTATCTAGCGCCCAACGCGTGATTAAAACTAAATCAAAAGTTGAAGCTGAGTGAGCTACCACACATGCATCAGCATCATTGCCGTGTGTTGTAAACAGCCACTCACAAAATTCGTCCAAAGTAGCCTCTCCATTGTCAAAGATGACGATTTTCTCACCACATAACTCACAATTGTCGGAAGAAAAACACGCCTCACAAGAGACGTTAACCACAGCGAGGTTCACTTCATGGAGGAAAAATTCTTTGTCCTTTTGGTCAAGCACCCGCTTGTTCTGCGTCGTTTCAAAGTCGTAAGCTATAATTCGAGCTGGTTTCTTGCGTGCTTTTGGCATTGGTAATGGTTGGATGTAGCAGCGGTGTTCAGGCAGGACCCATCGTTTACACACTTTACACTGTCTTTTTCCACAGTGATGGAATGTGTTTCGGTCGCCTTGATAAGTCAAAGAACAAACCTTGCATTTATGGAGAGACTTGCACACGGTTGTATTCTTAAAGGGGGGCTGGATGGAAAAATGTCTGTTGAAACAGGTGCTATTACGAAAAAGGCGGTTACAGATAGGACATAGAATCCACTGCTTCAGGAAGCACCGGTACTTAGAACTATGACAACTGGTGCACCTAAATTTTTTACAGCTGTGACGATCTTTGTGACTGTAAGGCTGCATACATACATGGCAGAAGTAGTGTGAGTTAAATAGAAACCGGGGTTTGAGGACTCCGACGAAATGTGCGCTATGTAAAAACAAATAGATCCTCTTCTGAGCTGGTGGGCCCATGTATACAATTTGACATTTAGTTCCTATCCTCTCGAATACCACGATCTGAAAACCGAGAGTCGACAAATAGTTTTGAAATTCATGCGTGTCTATTAAACTATAGCCATCTGGACGTAAAGCGACCGAAGCGGTCTCATGAAGGGCCATCCCGCATTGCTTTTGAAGTTGTTCGGAATTTCGTAATTTCTTGTACAGAGGGCGATCATCCCAGTGAGCCATACAAACCACCAAACTGCGAGATAAACAAAGATTGTCGCTGCCATTCTTGATAAATATGATGGATTTGCACTGTCCTGATTGAAGCCATAAGGACACATTTGTGCGCGCCTGTTTTTTCTTGGGAAACGTTCCAGAACCATCCGATGCATCAATAACTGTTACTTTAAGCTCCCATTTTGAGAAAATGTCTAAACTTTTTCCTGACTGGTTCAATTTCAGCAGTAATGATAATAAATTCTCAATTAAAAAATGTTGCTTTTTAATAAATGGAAGAAAAAGAGAATTTTCAAATCCGGCTCCACAGAGAGTCACGCCCACCAAATCGTGAAGGCGAGTGGAAGCTAAAATTTGGGCGAAAATTTGGTCGAATACAATGTCGATGTACTGTACTGGGTCGAGTTTATTTTGCGATAGATAGTGGGCAGTTACTGGCTTAATTTTCACTTCGTAAACTGACGATGTTGTTTTGAATTTTTTATTTATTTTCCCTCTACTTTTTACAACACTAAAGAGATCTGACTCCTTGCTCGAGCCCTCCCCTCCCCCATCCCTCTCCCCCTCCCATTCCCCTCCCCGTCCCCATTTTTCCCTCCCCCGCCCCATTGTTGATGCGGTGGCGAGAAGGCTGCTGAGAAAGGAAAAAAATAGAAAAAAGGAAGAAAAATTATAACTGTTTTGCACTCTAGGCTATAAAGCACTTTCGTGAGTGGTGATTTAATGCTTACGTCTGTTAAGAAGGTTGTTGCCACTGGTAGAATGTACCGCTTCTTGGTCCTGTTGGTATTTTGTACTTTTTTTCTCGATTTTATTTCCTTCCACCGTTTCATGGCACTCAGTGGAGGGAATTCTGCGCAAAACTTAATTTTGTTTGTTTGTTTCGATGTAAAGGCTTCCTTCCGCTTTTGTGAAGTAACTGGGGTGGTAGAGAAGGCGGGAGAATGGACGTGCGTTGACTTCGTATCAGTCAGAAACACCACTCATTGTGTTCATTATTATGCGGTGGAGAGCCGCGATTGTATCGCTTACTGCCGGCAGTAAATAATAGAAGTGTAGAAAATCCAATTCAGTGAGAACAATTGCATTGTCTCTAGCCCTCAAAGAAATAATATCTTCGCTCACTAATTTACAATGCAACTCCCCAGCCTTCAAATCTAGTTGCTGTCCGGCCTCGCGATGGTATATTTTATTTATAAGTGACATCCATTCCTGTTGAGTAATCGTTACATTTTTGGACGGCTTGCCTATAACGATTTTTATGCCAGTTGCGTCAGGTGTTACACGTAGCGTATTCAGACCTGAGAGTGCAAAACAATTGGTAGCCATTAAGCTGCGAAAAGAGAGAGAGAAAATAAATGCATTTTAAACTTGGGAAGTGTTGAGTTTGCCAACAATTTCGTTAAGACTCTCCGTAATAGAATGCTGATAGTTTAACAAGCCAGCAAGTTGGGCCTGATCAAGTACTATATTTCTACCGTCATCGCGGCAAAAAATCGCCGTGGTTTTGTAAAAATTTGAGTGACGATTCAAAATAAGATTAAGTCGTTTTCCAAACGACCACGACTTTGTGAACGCTTTATTACTTTCTTTGTTTAAGAAAATGCCGTTCAACGCATCTCTTTGCTGAATAAAGGATTCCCAAGCAATTGTATCGAAAGTAATGCTTATTTTCGATGGACTTAATTCGCTACATGGTACAATCATTTTCCGGACGTGAATATATGGCTTATTCATGAATGATGAAGCCTGAGCGAACACGTCATTGCCTAAATAAATAATGCGTTGTTTTACATCAACCTTTGGGTTTACGCTCGGCATTAGCTGCTTTACATCTGCCATTGAGTTTGGTGAGAGGTGATATTTTCTATTAAAAAGAGGGAAAAAGTTAAAAACTTCAATAACATTACGAGTGCTAAGACCTAATACTTCACGTTTATTTAACATTACATGCTAAAAAATCTCTTAATTATTGTGAGAAAAGGAAAAACGAGGGCTCTACAGACTTGCTTATTTTAAAATATAGCAAGAAACGGGGAAAAACAGCCGTACTTATTTTAGAATACAGCGCTAACGTACTAGGCCTGAATAAAAAAATATTAAACTTTATAAATTTTAAAACTAAGAATGCCTACTATTAAAAATGACTCGGTACTTACATTCAGATGAACTGGTTCGTTGTCACGAGCGAAAATGAACTGAGGTTGCGGCACGTCGAATGTTGGGTGGTATTTATATGGACGGCCCGTACGCAAAAATGTGCCTACTGACCAATGAAATGAACAGGACAGAATTCATTGCCTAATATGGAGGCTTATTAGCCCTAAAGCTAATACATATTTTCTGTACGTAGCTAACCAATCAGGCAACAGAGCGTGATAGCCTGAGGCTAATGCATGCTAAAAAGCAACGCGTTATTTTTTTTATGTAGCCTGTCATGCATAAAATGCATGCTTTGCCTTCGTAGGCTGAGTGGTTCCCACGAAATTATACAACATTCTTATGATAATTACAGTTGTGCAGGTGGGTTTGAGAACAGCCTTGCATGATAAGAAGCGGCGCCTTATTTTTTTTTTGTAATCTATGACAGTCATAAAATATAAGCTTTGCCTCAACCTTATATTTATGTAACATTGCGATGTTAATTTGCTGGGTGCAGGTGGATTCGAGAAGTTAGTATATACTAAAAAAGCGGCGGCTTATTTTTTTCTGTCCCACAACATGTATAAAATATCGGCGCTGTAATTATGTAATGTTAATTTCGTGGGTGTAGGTGGAGTTGAATACGTTTAAAGGAGAAGGGGAGGATGTGGAAAAAAGGAAAAATCTATTCAGCCCGTTTATTTTCAACTAAGTGGCATGGATTACAGCCCTGCGTCGCCAAGCGAGCTCGGTTCGGACGTGGAGTCGAATTCTGGAAACGACCAAATTGATAGCGTTGCCAGCCTTAGTCCGTCGTCGAGAGGAAGGGGTGAGTCAGATACAACTTCGCAAATTGGTGATACAGCCAGCCTTGGCCCATCGATTTCGTCGGAAGAGAGCAACGAGTCCAATGGGGAAGTAGATTCGAATGATGTATCACAAACTGGTACGGAAGTAGGCCTACCCACCCCGGATTTGACAAAAAGTAGCCCTAACCCATCGATTTCAGCACAAACTGAAGCCGTACCCAGCACTAGTACTGGGATTATAACATCGCGAAAATGGAAGAAGCATTCTCGTAAAGGTAAGAGAAACAAATGGCAGTCGATTGTCAAAACTAAGAAGCGGAAATGGCTCAAACAACATCACGCTCTACAATTGCGCTCAGCGCTCGGAGCTCAACGTCAACAACAGTTGTTTGAACAATACTACGAGATTGTTGGTTGCTACCCTCCGTCAGACAACCTGAATGAAAATGGTGATGTCCCAGCAGCGGAAAGACCTATTAGGAACGTACTTCCATCAGTGAGAACGGAGGAAGTTTTTAAAAATCCCGTCTTTCCGAACGGGATGACGGAAACTAGGCTACAAGAACTAATACTAGGTACCGTACGAATGCGCCGCGCCTGGTTCATCAGTATGTTATTAATACGACATACTTATCTTCACAGCCTAGAATGTGAAATTGGGTTGCTACATCATATTCGCGGGTGGAATCATCATGATGCTGAGCATTGCAATGCCATTGCCGAAGGTATTTTTAAAGAATTGAAAAACAATCCTTTAAACAACATTCATCGTGACGGGCCCAACGATATAGCTTTAATGAATCTAAACGCAATTTGAAGGACTTAGGCTATCTGCCCCATCCTCTCTTTTTTATTATTTTTAACTACCCTTTAGCTTCGTTGATAAAAAAGTCCTACCTTTATCTTTTGTTTATTAAAATTCTTCTATTTTCTCTCTTCCATAATTTTAAGTTAGACTGTAAGTTAGTTTTTACTCGTCATATATATTTTTGAGTCATTTGGCTCGTCTCTGATTCATTTTTAATAATAGAATCTATATTAAAAAGCGTTATAGTTATCAACAAATTGCCTTTCCTTATAGACAATTTTGTTTGGTAGCAGTTGGACGCAACAAAATATCTTTAAAACTATAGTCAAGCGCACGCTCCATGCTTCTCTTTCCCTCCTCCAACCGCACTCAACTCGCCTCGCGCAGAACTCTAGCCTACGGCCTCAATGCTATCGTGCGCACAACTCATCATGTGAGCTCGCTCAGCATTGAAAATCTATTGCGATGGGCGCAACATTGCCGAGCGTTAGCTCAATACTAATCTGCACACAACAACGTCGCGCTCAACATTGGCGAGCGTTAGCTCAATACTAATCTGCACACAACAACGTTATGCTAGGCTCGCGCTCAGCATTGAAATCTGTTACGGAGAAAATTTGAAATCTTCAAACACGAATTGCATTGGAACTGTTACAGACTGAAATCTCAAATAGCATTGAATTAGTTACGAAAATGGTTTGTGTACCGAAGTTTAGCATTGTTTCTGTTAGGAACCGTACTACAAATCTATACTAACCCTCAAAATCAGTACCCTACACTACTCAGATTCCCCAAAGACTTAATAAACATAAATAAAGTTTTGTACCTTTGTGAGGTACTTTTTAGGGGCAAAAATTTAAATATTAAGGCACACAAGTTGCAGTTTGCATTAATTTGTACAGAATGCAAAGCTTTCATAGTCTACGCTGAGCTACGTGTCAGCGTATCAGTTTGTTAGGTTCTTCATTATTTGCCTGTTACAAATAATATATAATAATATAATAATCTACATATATAATACGGAGCAGGCGGTCAAGTCACCGGCCACGCCATTCCGTCGTACAATCAAGTACCCTACCCTGTAGTGCCATCTGTTGACGGGATTCGCCTTCAAATTCTGGTTGGGACACTTTTCCAACGTCTTCGAACAGATGGCGCCACTTACCAAACCTGCCATGTCGCCGTCTATTGACGGCCTCGGACTACAAGTTCGGGTTATAACACTTTTCCAAAGTCTTCGAAGAGATGGCGCCAGTTACTAGACCTGCCGCACCTTTTTTGGGTTAGTTTTTTGGTATTGTTGTGGTACCAAAGCGGTCAACAAAGTTTTAGTCGCTTGGACTGTGCCATTGTCGGCGTTTGAGCTAAAAACAAAAACAACCCGTGTCTACTAAACCAGACAACTTTAAACCAAACTACGATTGGTTCTTAATTTCGAGGCCCCAAAATTGGCAGCCTCGAAATTGGCAGCCTGATACGATGGAAAGGTGCATTTATTTCCTAAATGTTCACTTCCAGAAAGGAATTGAATTGTTTTTAAATGGGCGGCAACAATCGTTGCTTGCAACAATGTCACCATGCACGGTACCGAGGTGAATTGTTTGAAAGGATTAACTCAAACATAGGGCCTTAGGGCTTCGGGCAGATGACCAGGAGTGGTTAACGCTCGTTAAACCCTTTAACCCTTTTAACTCAAACATAGGGTTACTTGCTTACTGAATGCTGGATTTCTCAGGGCTTTTTTTAGCCTTCAGTCAAACATACGCATGCGACCTTTCCGGGGCTGCACCAAACGGGAAATGTAACGGTGAGGCGTTTTCTGGGGGTGCGGAAGAGGGTGCAAGGGCAAGTGTTTGTGGCGGGCAATGCGTGGTACCGAAGTGAATTGTTTCAAAGGATTAACTTAAACATGGGATTACTTGCTTACTGAATGCTGGATTTCTCAGTGATACGGTTTTTTTTTTGCCTTCAGTCAAACACACGCCAGCGACTTTTTCAGGGCTGCACCAAAGGGAGAATGTCATGGGGCGACATATTCGGGGAGGGGGAGGCGGGCAAGCGTGTATTGGGGAACACGTATGCGAATCCGGGAGGAGGCAGGAGTGTAGGGATTGGGGGTTCAAGCAATTGTGGGAGAGAGGGCATATGTGGGAGCCATTCACATGTTCGGTCTTCGGCTTGATAATTTTAAAACCAAAGACCAAAAACCTGGACGGAGGCAGGGAGGGGGGGCGGGGGTGCGAAGCATGCGCACGGGCACAACTAGTAATAATATACAATTTACAAATAATTAAAGCAACACCCCGCCTGCCTTATAACAGCCACGCGCTTATCGCCATCCGCGTATATACCTCTCCAAAGTCAACTGAAATAGTACTACGTGGAACGCAGCTACTGTCTCAGTTGGTATTGTGCCTAATAGACGAACCAGCATGAACGCATTAATTGTGTCGTCACAAACCGGAATGATTCTCGTAGTTTAACTTCACACTATAATTTTCTAGGCTAGTGTCTTATAATTTTGCTTCGGCGATCTATTGGAATAATTAATTTTAATATTTACCGCATTAGTCTTTTAGATTTTTGATCTCATGGCAATTATTAGCAAATTAGTACATACACACACAGAGATGAAACGTCATGGTTATTGTAAGCGCGCAAAGAATTATATAAGCGCGGGACGCACTTAAGGTTCCCCAATAGTCAACAGAAAATCTCCAAGACGCCACATTTTAAAAAGGAATTTTTAGCCAGGGAATGACTAAAGGTAAGTAAATAAAACTTTGGCGCCGTACTTGATGTGGAGGATCGAGAAAAATGGCTCTGGGAGGAATGTTCTTTTAAGTTATTTCTGAAAACGGAGTATTTTCCCACATGCATAAACTTTAGCTTTTTTTCCGGTTAGGAAAGGTGATCGTTTTCATGTGACAAAAACGAGCCAGTAGAGTTTGACGTTCGTTAGCTTCTAGATCATTTTTGTGCTACATCCAACGCATCCCCGCGTCACCGATAAGGATTCACATAAATAGACTGAGTGGCATCTCCTCCCCCAAACAAAGAGCCAATCTTCTTACTTCTTTGTCCCTCTGCCGCAAACAAGGCTGTCAACAAACACTGGCAAGTAGAGTTAGTTCCCTTCCTTTCTAGCAATAGATGAGGGAAAAAAGTAATAAATTGCACTCCATGTTGGTCAGATAAAAAGTACCTTTTTCCCCCTTGATGTTTCCAATAATTTTTTTTTCTTACGTAAACGGACGTCTGTGTGGAAGTGACGTATAATCAATAAGGACAGTATGAAAATAATGTATGCGCTCTTAACTTCAGAAGACAATCTAGACAACCAGGACTTTACAGAAATAACAGTCGGCCCATACCGATCCATTTAGGCCCATGCCGAATTATGCGAAGCGCATTTGTGGAAATGGTGGAAGATCATAAAATGCTTTGCGGTGGTAGTTTGGAGACACATGCGCACACTGACATCACCGTAGTAAAACCAATTAGAAAAAAAAAGGTGGTACTAGCCTAAGGTGGATGTGCTTCTCTAAATAAATCAACGTAATAAAAAGTTATAAACGCATAGTGTAAAAAGATAAACTTTATAAGAATTTATAAAATATTCCTCAATATTGTTTTAGTCAAGGTTACCTAGTTATTAGGTGTAATTTCAGTATACAAAAACCTCAACAGTTATATTTATTACTATTAGTTATTATTATTATAATTACTAGGCAGCACCCCGGATACGGTCAGTTTTTTTGCAGCATTTTGTGATTTCCCGTTTGCATGAAAATGCGGTGATTTCCCGTTAGCAGTCGTCTACGCTTTCATTAGATTTAGTTAGATTCAGGGTTAAGAGACACAGAGGTCTAGATCCCGTTTGCATGAAAACAGTGTGACTGGAAAAAAACATGCCGTCATCGGTACTGTGCGTCATTGTTGAAAACACAGCTCGAATCATTACTTAAACAGACAATTCCGTTTGACAGACATAACAAATAAAGCATTAATGTTATCGAGTTTCCCACTGCAAACTTCAATAAAATAAGGAGTGGGAATCTCGGTAATCTGGCAACACACACACAAACAAACAATTCAATATTATGATTTTAGTTATTAACACTGGCGATAGCTAGTGTTAGAAGGGTCGACCTAGGATCTCTGTGTTAAACTTTCAACTTTGAGAGCTTATAACTCAAAATTAAAATTTGTTTAAACAAATTTGGAATCTAGTCTTGACTAGTCAAGGCCTGTCTACAGCCAAAAATTGTAAAATTCAGTCCATCCAAACCCGAGATACAGAGAGGGGCCAAATAGACAACTTCTTGTTCTTGGTCTTGTTCTTGGTCTTGGTCTTGTTCTGGGGATGTACCTTTCGTCTGTCCTCTCTGCAGGTCAAACTATTTGTCCTGTAAAGCTGGTTTTTAGCTCATTTTACAGGTAGGCTATTGCTCCGTAGATGCGCCCTTTCCATAAGGCTTTTTCTAATTGGTCAAGTGGTTCAGGGGTTACGGCGCTCTAAACGACCAGATTGATTGATTGATTGATCGTTAAAAGTTAAAAGAAAGGGTTCTAAAAGTCAAAACCTGTAAGGAACAGGGACAAGCTTTGACTGTAAGGGTCTAGGTGTCAAATTTGGCCAGTAAGACGCTGCTAAGCATTAGACCCTTACTACCCTTAGACCCTTACTACCCTGACTTAGTAAGGAAAATTGGAAATTAGCCAACAGCGAAAATCATACATTAGAAATAACGTAGTTCAGTAAACCACCTTTATGAACTTACGTTAAATCGGAGTGGCATGACCCGGATTCGAACCAGCTACCCAGTTCGCCCCCAGATCACTTGTATAGCGCCTTAATCTCTTCGTTACACTCCGATGAAACGTAAGTGCATAAAGGTGGCTTACTGAACTACGCTTACGCTTGTAGCAGGTTGTCTTGCTTGGAATCGCTACCATGTTACCAAGCCAAGAAAAAATGTCAACCTAAAGCAAAGTAGGAAACCCACACACCCACTATCATTGGATCATCACATGGGTCTTTATAGGACGATCTCGGACAGCTGATCCTCAAAAACCGGGTAGTAAGGGTCTAATGCTTAGCAGCGTCTTACTGGCCAAATTTGACACCTACGCTTACAGTCAAAGCTTGTCCGTGTTCCTTACAGGTTTTGACTTTTAGACCCTTACTTTTAACTTTTAACGATACGTTTTTTGTTTATTAATATAGATTATAATTTATTATGAATGAGAATTACATGGATAAAAATATGGCCCCTATTAGGCTACAGAAGTTTGTTTTGGAAAGCAAAACATTACGCAAAGATACTGTCTCCAATGTTTACAATGAAAAAGTGCTAATGAGAATTAACGGAAATGTGAAAAAAGTAAACACAATATATACTGAGTTTGATTAATTAAGGGATTAAGAGGGAGTGCAACACCTTTGGTTATCTCAATTCTGACTACTAGATGGCGCCAGCGTCTACAACGTATTTCAGTTACGATCTTATTTCCACTTTTTCTCAGTTATTTTCCAACAGAATAGCATCAAACTTGTTTCTAATGAAAGAGAATCGAATTGCCTAGCGAGGTGTGGAGGCAAAATTATCTAAAATATATTTTTGTACTTTGGAGCAATATTTTAAGGTTGGCTGATTAAAAGATAAATAAAAACTGTAAACGTACTTTCCATCCGATATCTATGAATTAAATCCTTTTCTTCATTAAAAAAGTATAACTGATTTAAAATTAAACAACAAAACACCATAAAATGCAAAAATCGTACCTACTCTAATCGGATTTGAACGTAGAACGGGTGTTAAATGTGACGAGACATGCTCACAAAGTAGGGCTGGATAGCAGTTCCAGCGCTCGTCAGATCTGTGCGTTCGGAAATCTGAGACAAATGACGTTTCACACGCGATCGACGTAAAACTGTCCTTAGTATTGCAGTTAGATGTCGTTGTGCTTCCATATATTGACTTAGATTGCGCTCCATTGCTCTAATACTTCTCCCAAAATAATATACAACAACTGCAGCAGAAATTTCATTTGTAACTGTAAAATCGACAAAAAAATATATCTGGAATTTGTAACACAGGTTGTCTATTGTAATCAGATTAGAACGAAAAGTGAGTAGGCTATGAGGCGGGGTGTTCTACAAATCAAAAAATGGGAGAGGAGTAGTCCCATATATAAATTATACAATTCCCGCAGCTCTTTTTGCGTGAGTGGCTTTCGCGATCCTTTTAGACGATATGGTTTTATTTGTCCTTTTGCCCTTCGCCTTTTTTTCCGTTCACATTTCTCCTGCGATATTTTGCTCTGTAGTTCATTCTCCCCGTTTTTAGGGACCAGTCAATATTTTCGAAAGGGGGAATCAAATCTGTGATCAAGCCCGGAATGGCAGCCCTGGGGCCCAAGTACCATGACGTTAAAAAGGCCCCCAACAGAATGCTGGGGGGGGGGGGGGGGGTTGTAGGTAAAATGATTCGAGCGTATGAGACCCGGTCATTATTTATGGCCGGGAGGAGGGGACGGACAAAATGAAAATGTAACCATCATACTTTCAATCTCCCTCCCCCCCCTCCAAAACCCTGACAAAATCTTAACCTCCCCATTCAAGGTCAAAAATGTTGTGACCCTCCTGAGCCAAGGAACCAGAAGGCAAGGCTTTTCTAGAAATTGTACGAAAAAAATTACAGCAGTGTTACTGACAACTTCAAAACCGCGGGTAAACACTCACATCATGGGAATTCCCCTAGAAGTTGAGGCGTTTTTAGAAGTTTTAATTGCTGAAAGTGTTATTATCGAGGTTCAAAAATTACTCCCCCCGGGGGGGGGGGGGGGGGCTGGGCCTTAATGCTGTCTTTATAGTTCAGTCATTTGTAGAGAGCTATAAAATGACTAGATTTTAAGGGCAACCAAGAAATTGCAAAGAGAAAAAAATTCAACTGCAGCAGAATTTCATTTGTAACTGTAAACTCGAAAAGGCCCCCTTACAATTTTACGAGAGGGCCCATGTGCCATTGGCAACCTGGCACTATGGCCAGTCCGGGCCTATGTGTGATCGGATAGCCGTTTCGCCGAATTCTAATCAGTGTCTTAATTTTTGGCTAAACGGGAATTCCCGTTTCGCCGACTCCTGTTTTGGCTAATTACAAATTTCTACCAGTTAGGAATGCTTCTTTAACCTCAGCAATATTACATTTATAGAGTATTTTGATTCTGCGACATGGGATTCGGCGAAATGGGAATTCCCATTTCGCCGCATTTGAATCATGGCTGAACTTTCGGTGAAATGGAAAGACAGTATGATACACAAAGTTTCGATGCCCCACTCGCCAATCCAATGCCCCCATTTACGCTTCCCCACATTCAAGTGAA
>JAHWFP010188207.1:84697-138780 GCA_023313725.1 Lithobius niger
GGGGGGGGGGGGGGGCATTTTTCCCCAGCTGGAAACAAATAATACATTATAACTAATAAACACACAGAATTTCACATTGGAATTGCAGAGTTTGCTTGCCACTGCCGCCAGTCCAATCATAATGTAACATGAATAACCGACAAATCACAACACAAAAACTTCTGGAAAGTGGCAAGTTTTTTTTTTTAACCTTGTATTTATTTGCGGCATTTTCTGCCTTTATAAATCATTTTTGAACAAGATTTGTTTTTATCCAGGTTTCACATTACAAGAACATAAACATACTATTACTTTCTAGTTCTCCCACTTTCGGGCAACTAATGCAATCCAAGAACGGGAAAGATTGGTTTTAAACTGCAATTATCAATGAATTATGCCACAGTTTTACGTCTTTGGCATTCCATACATATATGAAACGTCATTTGGCTCAGATTTCCGAACGCACAGATCTGACGAGCGCTGGAACTGCTATCCAGACCTTCTTTGTGAGTATGCCTCGTCACATTTAACACCCGTTCTACGTTCGAATCCGATTAGAGTAGGTACGTTTTTTTTCAAACAACACCTGCATTTGGTATTTTATTGTTTAATTTTAAATCAGTTACACTTTTTTAATGAAGAAAAGGATTTAATTCATAGATATCGGATGGAAAGTACGTTTACAGTTTTTATTCATGTTTTAATCAGCCAACCTTAAAATATTGCTCCAAAGTATAAAAATATATTTTAGATAATTTTGCCTCCACACCTCGCTAGGCAATTCGATTCTCTTTCATTAGAAACAAGTTTGACGCTATTCTGTTGGAAAATAACTGAGAAAAAGTGGAAATAAGATCGTAACTGAAATACGTTGTAGACGCTGGCGGCATCTAGTAGCCAGAATTGAGATAACCAAAGGAGTTGCACTCCCTCTTAATTTGTAAAAAGGAAAAAACACTGTGATTTATATAAAACGTTCATACAAAATTGGAGCAATTGGAACTATTAGTAGTAAAAGGAAGCATAAAATGGGATATTATTGTCATAACAGAGATAAATATAAAAAAAAAAGAAAAATGTAAAATTTATAACATACGAGGATATTAAAAGGAAATATTTAGCAGGGAAACACTAAGCGAGGAGGAGGAATCACGTTGTTTATAAATGAAAAAAAAATTTATAATAACGTTTTCAAAAAAATAAAAAATTGATGAAAATGATGCTATTGAATTAAGAAATGCATATTAAAAGAGCGTGTTTTGCGTTATAGCTGTTTACAGACTGCCTTAAAAGGGAAAGCCGACCGTTCAACAAAACTTAAATAAATACAAATGCAAACCTATTTACATTGTCTTTTGGACTAATATGTAAGACAATGTTAACAAAAGTAATAAAGGTTGCTGCGGCAGGTGCATAACGATAATCACGCATGACGCTGTAGTGTCCATTGTTGGGGGTTGTATATTGTTGTGGTGATCTTAGCGGTTGGAGTCTTTTTGTAAATGTTTGATTTTGGGTAAAACGTGGGCTAACTTTAACGTTGGCCTGGGCCCAAATAAAAGTATTCATTTGAAGTGCAAATGGCGTTCTTGATCAAGAGATCCATGAGACCTTCGTCCAACAAAGGTTGTTTGAAGAAATATATTCTGTTTGTCTCTAACACTTAATCGAACGCACGCCCTATTGTTGAAGGAAAATTTCTATTGTTGAAAGTTCCCCAAAATTTCCAAGAATAGCAGAGCATTGTGATTTTCAGTTAGCATGAAAATGCTTTGACGTTACTGAAGCTGCCAATTATAGGTAGTACGCAGCTAATGATCTAAGGTTGATGAAAATCATGACGTCGTCAGTACTGGAGTCTTTGTTGAAAAGAAAGTTCAAATCATTACTTATACAGACAGTTCAGTTTGAAAGACAAACAAACAAAACAATTAAGATTATCGAGATTACCACTGCCGACACACACAAACAAGAGAAAAAAAACTAAGATCTTAGTTGTATAGACAGGGCCTATTGTAGGCGGAGCTAACAGACATTTGTTTAAAATTATATTTAGTGTTTATTTTAATGACTTTACCATTTTGTTAATGCTCCTTAAAAATCTGGGAGAAATATTAACTCATCTAAGTTTGGGCTCTTTGCTGGTGCTGTATGTTGGCCTTTGTCTGATTTTGCGTTTTTTTTTCTTCAAATAGGCCTAAGCTACGTATAATTAACTTTCGGCTTTTGGTTTCTCCAGCATTTTGTTCCTGTTTAGTTATTTTTAACTTCTTTCCACATCGCACGCTAAAGATACGGGCCATCGCCTCCGACTAAAAATAAAACTGCACGTTGTCACCGCTGGTTGGGCTGCTGTGGCTAATAATTCCTACATTGTTTATTACAACTGCTACGTAAAGTGTCGTCCCTAAATAAAAAAAAAAAAATAATAAAGCATTCAACTGCAAGCGAATAATCACCAGTAACGTAAATTTTTAACAATAATCGAAAGATACAACATGTTGACAATGCTGCCACTGGTGTAAAACGTGACGCCATCAATGAAAATATTGAGGCGCACACCTCTATCACGCACAGCAACAGCGACTCTATTGTAATCTAAAATCATATTATGTCACTAACCATCACAATTGTAGGTCAAAAGGTGTTAACTTCAGCCCTACCTTAGTGTATTATGTTTAATTTTTCGCTTGTAGGCCTAATTCTAGCTGCATGGTTTTACCCAAAGGACGCTGATAGCTGCCATTAAGTAGCAGCTGCATTAGAGGATATCTATTCATTAAACCACCACAGTATCGAGGCTAGACGTTACCATAGCAACGAGGAATCTTTAAACTATTAGACGCAGGCATGTTGTTCAATTTCGTGCTGTGTTGTGAAGACGTCGTCTGCGGTAATACTTTCGTTTTATATGTATTGCTTCGGCGTGATATGACGATGTAAGTTTCATATTCGAGATTCCCATCACTAGTATAAACGTCACTTTCGTCGCCATGTTACATGCAACGATCAAATGTTATTATTTCATTGAATTACGTCGAAAAAGGTTATTTATTAGCTAGAAAGAAGCAACCAAAATTTAATTTGCCGTGTTTTCTAAAGGTCACTTGACTACTACCAGCACGGTGTATACTTCGTCGGAATTCCTTAACTATACAGGATTCCAAATTTATAGTGGTGAGTGTCAGAAAAAAATTAGAAAATTGTAATTTCTTCCGTAATAATTGTTCGAAAAATTAAAACCAACCAACCAACCAACATTTTGCAATTTTGTATCCGTTATAGGCTACGCTTTGCTTGCTTCGCTCGCTCAATCCGCCAATTATTACTAGGGCAGCTCCCCGTCTTTGGCCGTTTATATAGAGCATTCTTGTGGAAAATACTATGATTTTCCGTTAGCAGTCGCACAAGCTTTCATTAGATTTATTACTTCCAGGGTTAAGCTAATTCAAGGCTAGTTTAGACTCCAAATGGATATCCCCACTGAAGAGACGTAGCGGCCTGATGCCAAATGCAGTTACGGTCTGTAGTTGGAAAAAAAAAACATGACGTCATCAATACTATTGTAGTGGTATGGGGTTAGATTAAGCTCTACTGGTCGTACTTTGTTACAGCTGCCACCATTTTTTTACCATAGCAGATTACTATTGCGTGGTGAGGACGTGCTGATGAAATAATAGCACACAACATCGTGATGTATTTACACTACTTACATGTTTAGTCACTACTCTCAACATACAACACACGATACATCCGACCAATTCTTGGTCCCAGTCAAGAGTGTCCCCTCAACCATTTTCTCTCTTCTCACTCCCCGTAAAGTCCCACACATGCGCAAAAGTTCACCAATAGACACAAAAGGGTTCTTTTGTTTTCCCGTATTAGGCAAATGTTTTATGGCTTCACCCCCATCTGGGCTGGACACATGTTCTTCACAAAAGGCGGCAAACTCTTTGACCGCCCTACGTTTTACTTGCGACCACGAAAACAGTGCCATAAAACCATTACTGCTAATGAACAACATTCGGGAAATACGGCTGGACGCAACAGAATCCCCACCTTAAGATCTTTCAATATTAATTGGCATGGTCCGAAGAATATTGAATGGTAAGTGCACAACTGGTTGAAAACTTAATAGGTTAGATATGACGAACTCACAACTGTAAAATGGGCAGGAAATGTTCTTTAATAGGGGAAGGTTTAACACACATTGACGGCATTTGCTCAGATTAACGTTCATCATTTCATTAGAGTCCCAACACTTTGGTTTCTTCCCTAGACCTGGCAAGGTCTCAACCAAGACACTCACATGCATGAAAGCAAGTAAAAAGATGCCACTGCAAAACCCTGGCTACTCACATAACCAAGGCAATGTAAAGTATGAATTAAAAAAAAATCATTTAACACTGATCTCTGCTAGGCATAATCTATTCCCTTAAAATACTACAATAAAATACGATATATATGCATAAAGGAATATTAAAAAAAGGTAACACAGACTCACAGATTGAGATAAGCAGATTTGCTAAGTTAATATTTCCAAAATAAATCTACAAAAGATTAATACACATAAAGAAAGGTAACTGTGAGTTCGAAATATTAAGATTGAATGAGTGCTTAGCCAAACTTGCGTACGGCGTCTACCTTAATGTCGCAAGGCCTCTGTTTGCCTGAACCAACGACGTGACCAAGATACAAAACCTCCGCTTTGCCAAACTGACATTTCCTCGGATTAATTGTTAATCCTGCGTCTTTCATTCTCTTCAAGACAGTCAACAAATGCTGTAAATGTTCTTTCCTTTCCATTCTTTCGAATACACTGCAGTATCATCCACAAATGCTGTGCTAAATTCTTCTAGGTCCTTTAAAACAATGCTCATAAGTTTCTGAAACGTGAAATTTGCATTTTTGTCCCCAAATTGCATTCGAACAGGTTCAAATTTCCCTCCAGGTGTAATAATTGCACCATAACGCCTGGCACGAGGAGAATTCCTTATCTGCCAGTACCCTTTTGCACAATCAAGCGTACTTATGAACTTTGCTGCGCAAACCCTCTCGGAGATCCTCTATGTAGGGGATTGGGAAAGGCTGACTTTCTGCAGCATCATTCAAAGTGCGATAATCAACACAAAGGCGTGGCTCCTTCCCTGGCTCTTCATGAATTATCATGGGGCTTCCATATGGGCTGTTTGTTTCTTGGATGATTCCTAATTTCTTCATTTTGTTCACTTCAGTTTCAATTAGCTCCCTCTGTTTCTTTCCATAACGATACGGCCTACATGAAATAATTTTATCTTCCTTCAGTTCAAAATCATGTTCAATTATGTGAGTTTTTCCTGGTGTGAGAGAAAACACACCTGGTACCTGCTCAAAAACCTTAAGCAAATCTTCCTTCATATAGCTAGGTAATTCATCTGCATGCTTGGATAACGCCAATGCTTCTTGTGGTGATAAGCACTTTTCGTCATCTGTCCCCTCCCACTCAGGGAATGCGTTACGGCAGTCATCTACTTCATTTGGCTCCTCTTCAGTCACCAAAGTATTGTTGATTAGTTGTGGCTCAATACAAGATTTTAACAAGTTAACGTGAAGCAAAGAATGTTTCTTCCTCCCCTTTGTTGCAGCCACAATGTAATTAGTACCTGATACCTTTCTAACAATAACTTCGGGACCCTGCCACTGCTCTTCAAGTTTGTTGGCCAAATGTGGACGTAAAACAAACACCCTGTCATTTACTTCAAAGCTGCGATGACGTGCAGACTTATCAAAATACGCCTTTGACTTGTCCTGTACTCTCTGCATATTTTCTTCTGCAATTTCTGTAGTGTTTTGAAAACGATCCAACAATTCATGCACATAACGCACCACTGTTTCTGGCTCACCCTCATCTTCCCAACATTCCCTTATGAGTCGTAAAGGTGACCTCAACTCCCTTCCGTACACTAATTCTGCAGGACTACACCCAGTGGATTCGTTAGATACACTTCGCATTGCAAATAGTGCAGGTGCAATAAATTTGTGCCATTGTTCCTTGTGTTCAAAACACAGTGCCTTTAAAATGCTTTTAATAGTGCGATGATACCGTTCTATGCTGTTGCTTTGTGGCCTTGCACGTGATGAATGAATGATGTGCACACCACATTTTTTTAACCATAGAGTGCTAAGTTCTGATGTAAAAACGGTCCCTAGATCGCTTTGCAAAAAAGAAGGAAAGCCTATACGACAAAAAATCTCCATCATGGAATCAACAACAGTTTCCGAATTCGCCTTATGCTTTGCGATTGCCTCAATAAGCTTTGTTGCAGGACACACCATTGTTAGTAGGTAGCGGTGATTTTCCTCAGTTTTTGGCAAAGGCCCAACTACGTCAAAAATCATGCGTTTGAATGGCTCTGTGATCACAGGTACACGTTTCATCAGTGCCCTCCCAACATCAGTAGGTTTCCCCACATGTTGACAAACGTCACATGATTTTACAGCTTCCTCAATAGCCTTAAAACAACGGGGAAAATAATATTCCTGCAAAAACCTCAGTTTAGATTTCTTCACTCCCATGTGATCGGCAAATGGACAGCTGTGTGCCAAAGCAATAAAAACTTAGTTGGAATCACCGACTGTGAACTTGTTATTTTTAATTTAGGCTGAAAATACCTACGGTACAACAATCCCTTCCTTGTGTAATACGACACTCCATTTATTACCTCATCAGAATCCGCCATTTCCTTTAATCTGTACAATGAGTTATCCTCTTTTTGTTCCTTTATAAAATCTTCCCTAGAAACGCCCACCAACTCCTCAATACCACTTCCCTTAGCTGGGGCCAATTTCAGCAGGTCTCCCCCTCCTTCCTCCCTGCTTTCTTCCCTGCTTAATGGGTCTTCCTGGCTGCCTGACTCATCTGTAGCCCTCTCACTGGCATTTGTCTTTGGGGCGATTTCTTTCACTTTCTCCTTCATTTTTCTAACAGCAGAACGAGTTAAGGCGTTAACAACCAGCGGTTCTACCCCTTCCTCACTTGTTTGTAACAAAGCATGGCTCTGATTGCTGAGTAGATAAGAAAAATCGTCTGGAAGCGTATTAGTGACCCCAGCTAGCACATAACGGCAACCAAATTTCTCATCTTGTAGCTTCACCTTTGCAATAGGAACACAAACGGGCGTTTTTGAAAGTGCTGGACGCAACCATACACATTCGCCAGTATAATCATTTTCATTAACGAGTGATACGTCAATTAAATCATAAGTCGCTCCGGAATCTCTTAGGCCTATTGTCTTTAAGCCGTTTACACACAAATCGAGTCTGTAAGGCTCTAGTAGGTCTTCTTGCATAGCGTTGTTACGACACAACAATACCTTATCTACCTCTGACTTACATTGTGACTTTACGTGACCGGACAAGCCGCAGACCCAACAAATAACAGGTCTACGTTTATTTAATTCCTTTGACAATTCATTGTCTTTATTTGTTACTGCCTTGTCTCGTTCATCATCCTTTTGTTTACTGGCATTGTAGTAGATTTTTCCATTTGACGCATCATTTGGTTTTTGCGCCGAATTGCTTCCATTATACTTAAACCTTTCTTTATTAAATGGCGGGTTTGGCTTGCGTGGGCGTCTCATTTCCCATTCATCTGAAACCCGCGTAGCCTCTTCAACAGTAGAAATGTTTTCCCGGTCTAACAAATACAATCGCAACTCCTGCGGGATTGAACGCAAGTACTGTTCAAGAGCAATAAGTTCGAATGTACCTTTGTAATCATTTACACACTGTTTAGCTTCCAACCATGACGTAAGATTTGCTACCAAAGTGTAACCATGTTCTGCGTATGATTCTGCAGGCTTACGTGAAGCATGACGAAAACGTTGCCTAAAGGTTTCTGCATTTAACCTGTGCTTCCGTAATAGAGACTGTTTTACTAACTTGTAATTGTCGCTGTCAGATGGTGACATACGTGCAAGAATTTCCATAGATTCATTTGGAATAACAGTCATGAGTCTAAACACCCAAGTGTTTTCAGGAAAATTAAGCTTCTCGCACATTCTTTCAAAGTTGATTAAAAACAGCCCGAAATCCTGGCTTTCCTCATAACTAGCCATGATCTTTGACATATCGTAGTTATTATTACTACCCTGGCTGCCAGTGGGCGTGGCACCACTGGACCTATTTTCTGCCAGCCAACGTTCATGTTCACGCTCTTTAACCTCGATGCGTCTTTTTTCGAGTTCTTGTTGCTCTTTTTCACTCTGCCGTACTTTGATGTAATAAGTAACGTCATCATCTTCGATTTGTTTTGCGGTTATGGCACTAGCCAACGTGGCTATAATTTCCGCCTTTGTACCAGTTGAGGTCAAGTTATTTTGTTTGGCCAAGTCAATCGGGTTTAAGCAAAGAGCGTAATAAGTCTTCCATTATTGATTAACTCAAAATACAACTGAATTAGTTTGCGAGACTACGCCACTTAAAATTGGGGTTAAAAGGAAAATCCTATTTTGCAATGACAAAAAAAAAAAAACAAGTCACAATAGTGATGCTGGGTCGTTACTTATTTCAAAACTAAAACATTAATGCAATACAAGATCAAAATCAAACGATCTTCCAACCTTTACACTTTTGCAAGAGAAATAAAATCAACTTCGTAACTTCCGTAGATCTTAATTAGGCCACACTTTGAATTAATGAAGCCTACTTAGTCTCATTAATTTACACAAAGAATTTAAACCAGGCCTATACTTTACGTTATTAAATGGGCTTACTTCACAATTTAACAACCTCCGTAAAGAACATCAAGCAACTACGTTACAAAGCCTTGCATATAAAAGGTCCAAAGAAAAACAATAGCATCAATTGACCCACCCCAAAACAAGTGCGTATCTCAATTAAAATCACTCACCAAGCTTCGAGCTTCTTCCAAATCTGCATGTAGAGCCCTTCCTACTTTCCATCAGTAGCCGTGGAAACGAACGTTCTTGGCGTTGTGTGGGTTATAGTTCGGCAGTGTTGAAGTTTAAACACACTGCTGAGCACGATCCCAGAGCTGCCAACCATTTGTAGTGGTATGGGGTTAGATTAAGCTCTACTGGTATTACTTTGTTACAGCTGCCACCATCTTTTTACCATAGCAGATGACTATTGCGTGGTGAGGACGTGCTGATGAAATAATAGCACACAACATCGTGATGTATTTACACTATTTACATGTTTACTCACTACTCTCAACATACAACACACGATACATCTGACCAATTCTTGGTCCCAGTCAAGAGTGTCCCCTCAACCATTTTCTCTCTTCTCACTCCCCGTAAAGTCCCACACATGCGCAAAAGTTCACCAATAGACACAAAAGGGTTCTTTTGTTTTCCCGTATTAGGCAAATGTTTTATGGCTTCACCCCCATCTGGGCTGGACACATGTTCTTCACAAAAGGCGGCAAACTCTTTGACCGCCCTACGTTTTACTTGCGACCACGAAAACAGTGCCATAAAACCATTACTGCTAATGAACAACATTCGGGAAATACGGCTGGACGCAACACTATGCAACTTTGTTGAAAACACGATTCGAATCATTACTTATACAGGGAATTTAGTTTGAAAGCCACACAAACAAACAAAAGAATAAGATTATTGAGCTTACCGCTGCAGACACACACAAGCAAAACACAAACAAAGAAACAAAAACGGGCTTAGCCTCTCCCGGTGTTTCATCGTCTTAGTAAAGTAACTGTGGTTTCAATTCCCCCCCAACCCCACATTCTCCAGTCCTGTCCCTGGTCTACTCCGACTGCTCCTCATGCCCAACTGCATGTAGTGTAGGGTCTGTATACCTACCCTCCCTTCCCCGGCGTTAGGTCTTCTTGTGGGGGGGGGGGGGGGGGGGTCCCACTGCACGCCCTCTTGCACTTTCTGGCACTTTGAATTCCTTCCCCCGCACGCCCTCTTGCAGTTTCTGGCACTTTGAATTCCTCCATCCGACCTACACACCCCTGCCCCCTCCCGGGCCCTCGACTGCCCTCCAGCAGTGTAGGGTCTGTATACTTCCCCCGCTCTTCCCCCTGGCACCCTCGGTGTTTGGTCATTGGCTATAAATGTATTCCCCCTCCCCCAAAGCCTGCCGTATGCATGCTGCCTTCTGCTTGATGTCCACATTCAGTAAGCAAATAATCTAATCTCCACTTCTCATCCTCTCATCTTCCCTTTTCCTCCTCTTCTCCCTTCCCCTCCCCTCTCTTCTCGTCTCCAACATCTTCCCTCTTTTCCCCTCTTCCTTTATCCTTCCTTTTCTCCCCTACATTGCCACAACCCTCCCATGTTTGTACTTGGTGTTGCCAGATGACAACAGTTGACTGAACGTGAAAGAGCTTTGTGAGGGGTCCCCCCAAGCAAAGCGAGCAGCAATAGCTTAATGGCCAGCGTCCTCGTCTCCAAACCAAACAAATGCTGGTTAGAATCTCACGACTGATGGTCCTTAAAGTATCAGAAATTAATTCATGCAACTAAAGATTAACAGGACATTCTGTCGAAATTTTGGCACAGCCCCCAAAAAGGCTCATACCTGCGTATTACTGAATTCTAGAAAAAAACAACCTATCACTGAGTAAGTCAGCATTCAGTATGGAAGCCTCTGCTATATGTTAATCTCCGTGATTGTTTCCGCCAACTTTGAAACAATTCATGCATGTTAAGTTTAATAACAAAAGAGGGCATCGATTAATAATTGGATTAATAATTGTTGCAATTCTAATTTTTGTTCATTTACCGAGTAACACCGACCACGCACACAAGGATTGTAGCCGTTACTTTGAAACATTTCCGCTCAGCTCTGAAAGCCTGTATCTACGAAATAAACAAGCCATAGCTATCATAATAGCTGTCAATTTCGAGGCCTGTTGGCCTGTTGGCCTCGAAATTAAACACATAGCTTAGTTTGGTTTAAAACTATATGCGTTCAGCTGAAAAACGGATTCTTTCAGTTCAATTCAATTAATTATCCTGAAGCCTTGACCCACGGCGTACGCCCCATACAAAATACAAACCAAAATTACAAACCACACACCTCCACATCTCTACTTCCAGAAAAAACAACCAAACCTACGTCCTACAACCTTGCTCTATGCGTCCCCTTGCCCGGAGAGGCAGGAAGCACAAAAAGCCCACTCCCACTGCTTACCAGAGCAACTCGATGCACACAGACATCTTGGTTTAATCGATGACTAATGGTCCTGCCGCACACAACTGCAAAACGACGCACAATTTGATCCATTCGACGCCCACATCACTGCCCACTAAACACTAACTCTTCCACTGTGCACAAGCGCGGCACAATCTTCTGAAACAAACCACCCCATTGGTAAGGCCACGGCTTTCTCTCTAAACACTCATCCGAAGGGAAGTCTAGGATCACGTGAGGAGCAGAAGAGAACGCAGAACGAAAAGCAGCACTAAGATACCTGAACCCCCGTTCTAACACAAAACTGGGTTATTACCTTCAACCTGGTCAGAGGATTGTGCCCGCCACTTAAGGACAACAACCCCTGGATGCACGAAAGCTGCGTCACCCAGACATGAAGCTCCCTCCGATGGTGCTGATATTTTGGAAAAAGTGCCAGAAAGTTCTTTGGAGTGGCCGCCTGTTTGAACACTTCACACAGCGGCGATCCCATCCACCCAAACCCGAACTGATGCGCACGGAGCATTGAATGCCTTGTGCAGAGCCTCGAGAGCAGCTTTGCATCGCAAAATGATGATTTATCAATGATGGACCAACTAGAGCAGATCGGATGAATACGAAAAAGATGTAGTCCTGTCTCTGTAGCACTCCAAGCCCTCTGCCACTGGTGCAGATACCAGTCGCGCACCAATCGCTTCTTCATCTGCACACAGAGAAGTGGCTGCACCTCATTGATCCCACACGAAGAAGCTTCCTTTGCTACACCATCTGCAAGCACATTGCTGCTATGTCCGCTGTGGACACGAACCCATCGTAGCGAAACAGTACTGGTCTGCAGAGCAATCCAGAACTTTCATCCTATTGTGTAAACCAACGGGTTAGCAACTTCCAAAACAGCCCATGATCTCCACAACTTGATGATGCCAGACAGGGAGTCTGACTCATTTGAAAAAGATGGCAAATCAAGGTCTGCAGCGACATCCAATGCTATGCTGGATGTCATGGCCATCATGCGCCGGTGCCGTTCTGCCTTCAACGCCGGAACTGCAACACCAATACTTCCGACCTGCATTTCGGCACGAAAAGACGCGTTGCAGAATATATTACATTCTTTGTACCCTTGATCAAACAGCATGGACAAACCCGGGCACCAAACCCACAGACTCACAGGGAACATGCTTGCTACATCAAATAAACGCTCAGAAATGGTGTGGAGCATTAAAACACCACGACCCGCCACACCGAGAAGATCCTGAGCTTACCAAGTCAAGCTTCTATAATCTACCAAAATCCTCCTAAATGGGTCCTCTACACCACGACTCAAGTTTCGGAGGCACAGAAGCGCAAGAAGCTCTGCAGCCCAGTATCCCAACAGTGGATCGTTACACTCCACCCACAAGGAAAGCACCAGTGTGGAAGCAATGCATCCAGAAACAATGTGAAGACACTCATTTATTCTATTTGTAAGGACGCAATGTGACACTTGATTATGCATAAAAACGGCAAGTGATTGCGAGCACCGACCTGACAAACGTCCTGTACATTGCCACAAGTGCCTTAAGTACCGATGCCCGCATCCCAATCTTCGTTCACAGCTGACTCGCATGCGTGTGCCACTCCAGGGCTGAATCCAGGACGACCCCTAAATACTTAACAGAAGGCTTCAGCGTAACTGTTAGGCCATTTACGCTTAAAGTCACTGGCATGTCCCGAATAGCCTTCACAGTACAAATTTCACCACACTCACAAGCTGCACTGAGACTCCACCCCAACTGTCGCTTGTGCACTGGGAGAAGCGAGTGGCCAGTGCGCAGTTGCGACAGCCGACATGCCATCCAAAACGGTAGACTATTGAGCACCATCATGATGGAGCAAGTGGGGTGTATGGCATGCAGAGCACGTCCAGTACAGGCAGTGCACCACTTTCTCTTCTACAAGCACAAGGTCCTGGACCGCAGAAACAGCCTACAGGAGCTCGCAGATTTCGTCAGCGTAACACAACTGGGGCATCACTAAGAGCTGCTTTGGCAGCCGAGTCAGCACATTCATTACCAAAAACACCGCTATGTCCTCTCGACCATTCCATGGATTGGAGTGCTACCTGGAAGAAGTCGACTTTACGCTGGGCATTGTTGTACTACTTGTCCGTATGCATTCCACCACAAATATTAGCAAGAGGATTAGAGGATGCTAATCACTGGCCTGCAAAGGCTCGCTTAGCTTGGGTTCCCTAAGAACCCTCACAAAGCTCGTGGTGGGTTTAGGGACATAATTTTTAACCCATCACGGAGCTGTCCCGTATGGGTACTCCTGGAATGAAGAGGTTTATGTCATCCCCAACTATCATGTTAGTATTCGGTATCGATTTATTGTGACCGGGGCCACTTCCAATGCAGTTGACTAGGGCCATATCCGATGCAGTTGCACTTCATTTGCCTGAGGTGCACTGGGAATGGCGAGGACAGGCACTTAAGTACGACAATATCGTCTTTACCATTGTTAGTATTGTCGGTGGCATCTGTTATATAATTGACACCTTGTGAATGTCCTATGGGGCAAGGTGGCCTTTTAGTTAACGCGACTGTCTTATATGGCAGATATCGCAGGTTCGAGCCTGACCACAGCCACCCCAGGTATTTTTGGAAAAAGGCCCTGTGATGCCTAATGCTTATGTCGACTGTGGCATGTGAAAGATCCTAGGAATTTCCAATTGGAATTAACTAGCAAAATTGTCCCTCTGGCACCATAGCTTCTACTGGAAACACGTCAGACTTCCAGAGGTATGAATGTCCTCGGTTCCGAGATCCGGAACAACAACAGTATATGACCATGGTATCGACCATGCTACGATAATATTATACCTCTGTTGACACGCACACCATAGGAAATGCACTAAAGCACCGACCTAAAAAAAAACCTTAGTTCTTGAATATTTAAAACAACAAAGACCTGTGTTTATCTTCTTACTTTAGTTTCATTTGTCTTGTTGAACAATTAACGACTGACACCAAAAAAACACAACGATAAAATAAAATATGCTTGCCACTGCCAATTCAATGTTGTGCAATTTCTGATGGAATAATCCGATCGAAAAGTAGGGGAAAAAACCAAACAAATGATGTCAATGACCAAGAACTAAAAAAAAAATATTTGGGGATCGCAAAGAAAAATACAAAAAAAAAAACGAAGTAATATCATAACAAAATACAAAAGTGGTAAAAGGGTCGCCAAGTTGAGAGTGGTTGGGCTTTTCAAAGGAGTGACATCAACTGACCAAAAAATTCACCAAGGTAATCCCACTGACTGATACTTCGGACGTTAATGGAAAGAACTTAATCACTGCTACCACTGCCAGTCTCGACATTGTTTCATCTGGGCACTCGAACGGGCTTCAATGTGAATGGGCCATAACCCGTTAGTTCCTGTCCTGACAAACGCCTAAAAGTGCTCTTTTTAGTGTCCGTTGGTCGGTATCATGACAAGCCCCTATATGAAACTCGTTTTTTTTGCTCGACTTTGATATTTTGTCTTATAGAGTCTAGGCCTACGTCAAGGTGTGGAAAGGAAAAATCACTATGCATGTATTGCATACGCCATTGAAAAGTGCGATTGATTGGAGGGGGTTATTGATTTAGTCGAAATGTTACAGTCTTATTGTTAGTTTTTATGTCAGTATACAAGTATGCCTGGTTTCTCTTCTTTCATTTTACTATTTGCGTGAGCCACATTACCACATGATCGCTTACATTCGTCATTGACTAAATTGTCCAGATGGTCCACCTGACATTATCCTGAACGGGTACTACTGAAACAAAAACAAAAAACCATTATACTCTTCTACTAAGTTAATATTTCTTCGAAAATTCAAATGCCTGAAAGTTATGCAAATAGTTTATTAGTGTAAAAGCGGTTTCACCAAAGATAAAGCCAACCACTGGTTTGTTTTTGAAAACGTGAATTGTTTAAATTTGATCGTCGCTTCCTTTACCTTGTGCTTTTTACAGATGCAGTAATAACACGGCTGGTTAAAAAAATGTAAACGTGCTACGACGCCCAAAGCTGTATTTACGAAATTATTTCCACCTCGGGACAATGATTTACTAATACTTTAGCATCTGGCAACACTCAAGAGATATTTTTAAAAACGTGTGTAAACATACTTTAAAACAGAAAATAAATGTCCCCTCCGTCGGTATTGTCTCTATAATTATTTTTTTTATAGTTTAAAACATTTTGCTCTATCTTCACAAAAACGTTTTCGTAATAACTTTTTCCATTTCTATAATATAAGGGCAACATCGCAATTTTTCTAAAATAACAAAAGAGAAATAAATGTAAGAGATTGGCATACATTCAGTATTTAAACGAAATGTTTCGAAGCTTATACAGACTGATCCTCATGTACATGAACCGGCTAAATTTTGAACTTTAATGGGCAAAAAAAGAAAAAAGGGCAAGTGAAAACCAAGGGATTTGAACCGGGGGCAAACATTCCACCATCTAAGGGAGCCACAGTAAGCCAGGTTATATCCATAGCCGCTGAAGAATGCTCGTTATTTCTCACACTCTGTCTCGATATTAACGATTGAATAATTTTTACGGAAAATGCTGAGTGACGGACGAGTTTGTTTCCAATTTTATGGATACCACGGACAGCCATAAAATCACAATTGTAAATCCACAACTCGAAGAAGTTACCTTTAGAGTCCAGATGTAGGCTAGTCAATTTACACTTTTACCTAGAAGTAATTGTAATAGACGTAAACTTTGCTGTTTCTGACCCAGAAAGACCTGCTGAGCAACATACTAAAAGTCTAGGAAAATCTAAGTGGCGGAAGAGCTCAAGAATGGCCGCCATCTTGGAAAAATTGATTCCGGTTGTTGTTTTTCGCATATATCTCGTTTCTCGTCATCCCTACGACAAAATTGACTCTGAACAAAATTAAAGTACACAAAACTTCCTACAAAAAATATTTCATTCACTTTTTTTCTTCGAACAATGGTTTGGTTGATATGAAGCATTTGAACTGTTACTATCGCACAAAACAATCTTTGTTGTGTTATTACATAAATGTTAATGTTAAACATAACATTGCATATAATAATGTTAATGTTGTGGTATTATCACACGTAATACTCTTCCGGACATCTTTAGTTCGATGTTAGTTATAATTTGACGGAAGGAACTTTATTTTACTGATTGGTTTCAATCAGTAATTAGCTAGTCAATGTGTACATGTATTTCCTGAAGTAATTGTAATAGAAATAAACTTTGCTGTATCTGACCGAAAAAGACATGCTGAACAACATACTAGATGTCCAAAAAATCTAAGTGCCAGAAGAGGTCTAAAATGGCCACCATCTGAGGGGGGAGGAGGGGTGATTTAACCCCGACAAAACTTTTATTTTTTGCTGTAACTCCTTAACCGTCAACAAATCAAAAGCATAATGTGAAACGAAAACGTCCAGGGGGCTTAGTCTCGACTTGATCGTTTTCAAAACGTAAGCTTTTTCGTCAAAAACGCATCGAAATCTTGGCTTAAAACGTAAGTTCACGAAAAGTGGCAGTCTTGAAACATGTCGTAAGCCGAATTCCATCGGGTTTGTCGATTTGTAAGAGAAATTTCGCATCCTCTGCTGACGCTGAGTTTGAGGTGTCGTTTTGGCATTTCGAATCGCCTTTTAGTGTCAACGAAGAAAAAACAATGGCGGCTTATTCTCTTGCTTCGCTGATGACAACCACCGTAATCTTCGCTTATTTACAATTCGGGTAGCTATGTCGAACAAATTACAGCGCTTAGAAGTCAGGTAATCATTCAAGAACCTGTGGAAAATATCGGACTATTATTTCGTGCGATAACTATTTATTTGTCAACTCGACAAACACGGCGAGTCATTGTTAAGCTTAAGCCATTACCGGGTATTCGACTGTCATTTCACGGTAACACCGGTTGAAGCAACCCGGTGCTCGCTACGCCGCGTCGGCTTGCTAAGCTCCAATTTTCCCGGTACGAAGACTGCTTGGTGAATGCGTGGTCGCATTGCGTAGCAATGGTGATAGAGAGAAATGTATTGAAGTTAAGCGTTGAAGAAAAGCGTTTATTTAACTTCAATCTACGATCACTAAAAAGAGAGAAAAGCCTAAGGCAATTTTGTTGCAGAAGAAAATTCTAAATCGGCCGATCGTTAATGAGCCATAGCATAAAAGTATTTTATTTACCTTTAGGCTATACCCACTCTCTACCGACTCGGCTAACAATAAGTAGCCGTCAAGCCATCAAGTAGCCGTCAGGGTAAGAAGTCACTCACTCCTTACACATTTTATATTTTGGAAAAAAATTTTCCTGTGCAACCCAAATCTCTTTTGCCTGTTCATTGATACGGTCACTGCAATTTGGACGGGCATAGGTGGCAAGGAACAACCAAAAAAAAATCCGTTAAAACGTGATGCAATATACCCTTTTATTCAAGCCGCCTCCCCCCCCCCCATTTGAAGGTCTGCTCGCTCCTATTCCCTCCCCCCTGTCCTCTGATCATGCCTTGACTGTGTTAGGGGTGGGGCAGGGTGCCCATAACCCCCAAATATTCTACCCCTACTGGTCCCCCAAACCTCCAACACTCGGGCCATGACCAGAAAATAAAATAAAATAAAGCTTACAGGCTAAAGTTGAAATGAATGAATAAACTGAGCTTTTATTTTTTTTATATATATTCATTTATTGATTAATTATTGCTGCAGCAACTTTGCATGCCTAATTTATTTTGCATGTTTATGGGGCGTATTTCACAAAACGATTGGAGTGCATTGAAGCTTACGTTATGTTCACGTTGAATTAAACGGATTAAAGACGGAAATCCAAAGGTTCAACAAGAGTTAAATAAATACAGATGCAAACTTTTTTCGTTGCCTTTTGGATATGTCTCACTGCCTGAGCGAGGAATTGAAACCACGACCATTGAAACCAAGCCATACCGTGTCAGTATGGCTCAGCAGTACAATATGGCTCAGCGGTAGGACCTCGGCCTTTGGTTTCAAAGATCGTGGGTTCGATTCCTCGCTCAGGCCGTCTGACATATAAGTCCAAAAAGTAACGTAAATAGGTTTGCATCTGTTTTTATTCATTGAAAACGGAATAAACCGTGGTTATAAAAAACCACGGTTCATAACCAGTGTACCGTGGTTATGAAAAAGTAAATCATCTAACGGTTGGAAACGTAGATCAAAGTTATTTAATTCGAAAAAAAATAGATTTTTTGAAAACTTTTTTTTTCCTCATGATACCGATGATCCTTTGTTTATTACTCCAGTCACTCCCTCGGAAGCTCTTGACGACTCTGCGCATGACTGTTAATCGCATTGGATTCAAAAGTTAGAAGTGAATGCCGTTGCAAGCGAATAGCAGATCAATAAATTCTACACAAATAGTGTCATGAATGTCTATGCATTCAGCGAACAACTGTAATAATTTACTAGTTTATTATTGTATGCGTTACATGTATATCCAAGAAACACTGAATTTTTTAATTAGAAGCAAGCTGCAATCACACGCAACGAAGTATTGTAGCACAAGTACCGTAACCTCGTTCCCAAAAGCTCTTAAAAATAGCCGCTTACGTTTTGTTGGCCGACTGCGACAGAGCAACCTCGCAAGGTGTTCGGGACTCGCATTATGAGGTATTTTCAAACCGTATTCGACGTTGTATCTTACGTTTTGTGCGAAAGCGAAATGGACGTGATGAAAGCGATCAAGTCGAGATTAATGCCCCAGGACACAATTCTGTACAGGAAATGTGATATACATCTTTTACGTAAAAGCAACCCTTGAACCCGAAAATCGTATTAAAAGTAAGATTTTATCAAGTGGTTGTTATTGATTTTTGTGTTCAAAGTATTCTTGCAAGCCCTCTAATTCCCCGAAGTGGACATGCTTAGGATGTTATGAAAGGTGGGGACCTATTCTTTCCATCAATCCTAACAGAAATTGTTTCGCTTAGATTGGGATCGGCCTACGCCCATTTAAAGGTGTAACTGTATGTAATTGGTGTAGGGGCTAGTTTCAATTTCAAGGTTCCATTTTAATGCTCATATTCGTATTTGTATCCAAGATAAACAATTTCAGTTAACATTGATGGAAAGAATAGATGCCCACCTTTCAGAAAATCCTCAGCATATCCATTTCGAGTTATTAGAAGGCTCACAAGAGTACTTTGAATTCGAAAATTAACATACGCTTTTGCCACCACGCCATTACCTCTTCACCTTTAAATAGGCGTAGGACGGTCCCTATAGTTTGTTCCACATTATGCTTTCAGAAAATTGACTGTATGACGCCACGTTTCCTGCCGCTACGAGTACAAAAAACATGTAAATATCCCACTCGTAGACTGTAACAGTAACTGTGTAAACTCTACAAGTGTGATAGTCACAAGTTTTTGCACTCGTAGTGCAAAGAAACGTGGCATCATACAGTCAGTTTTCTGAAAGCATGATGTGGAACAGACTATATCTAAGGTAAGGTTGCGATTGATGGAAAGAATAGTCCCCACGTTTCAGAAAATTTTAAGCATGTCCATTTAAGGCTATTAGAGGGCTCTCAAGAGCACTTTGAACACGAAAATTACTCAAACAGCCAATTGAAAAAAGGAGCATTCACACAAATAAATACGATTTTGGGGTTCAAGGTTGCTTTTGAACTTTTTTTTTTTTTTGGGGGGGGGGGGGTTAAATCACCCACCCCCCTCAGATGGTGGCCATTTTAGACCTCTTCCACCACTTAAGAATTTTCTATACGTTTAGTATGTCGTTCAGCATGTCTTTCCTGGTCAGAAACAGCAAAGTCTACTTCTATTACAATTACTTCAGGATATACATGTACATTGACTAGCCTATTACTGATTGAAAAAAGTTCCTTTCCATCAAATGAGAACAAACAACCGACTAAAGAAGGCCGGAACAGTATTACGCGTGATAATATCTTAACATTAACATTATTTTGTGCTGTATTATGTTTAACATTAACATTTATGTATAGTAAGACAACAAAGTCTGTTTTGTGCGATAATAACACTTCAAATGCTTCATATCAATCAAACCATTGTTCCAAGAGAAAAAGTAAATAGAACATGTTTTGTAGGAAATATTGTGTACTTTAATTTTGTTCATAGCCAATTTTGTCGTAGAAGTGACGAGAAACGAGATATATGCGAAAACAACAACCGGAAGCAATTTTTCCAAGATGGCGGCCATTTTAGACCTCTTCCGCCACTTAGATTTCTCTATACGTTTAGTATGTTGTTCAACAGGTCTTTCTGAGGCAGAAACAGCAAAGTTTACTTCTATTACAATTAGTTCCGGTTTTGCCCTTTTTTCGCTCAGACTAGCCTGTTCGTTGTATCGTACATCATTGTCACATGCAAACATACAACGCCATCCCAAATAAACATGCTAGCATTAACTCATCTCTGGATAGCTGACTATTGTCGACAGCAATAACTACAGTATGTCACAGCAGTACAAAAACTCGTACCAAGAGTGAAGCGTCAGAGTTGCAGCACAGCGACCCTCTCTCGGCGTCTGAGAGAAGTGGGCACGTCTCATGGAGACCCTGGAACACATGCTCACTATGTAAACATGTTTGATTACATGGTACCAGAACAATTGAACATATGCACTTAAAATGTTAGTGAACACCAAGATGAGTGAACACCTGATATAAGTACCCGTTGAGTTCGGTGGGTGAGGAATGCTGCAAGCCAATTTTGAAGATCACCGTTTATCCTGCAGCCCTTAATCTTAAGAAGAAGTTTACGGTGTACCACAGACTTTAAGACCTTCCTAAAGTCGAAGTACACAATGTCCGTTGGGATTCCCCGATTGAGTGCCTAGGTCCATCTGTCAAGGACCACCAATAGTTGATGCATTGCAGATCTACCTGGGAGGAAGCCGAACTGATCCAGGGTAGCGAGCGAATGGGAGTCAAAAAACGTGATTATACTGTCTCGGATAATACTCTCCATGATCTTACACACCACGCACGTCAAGGCAATAGGACAATAGTTTGATGGATCAGAGAGGAGGAGCCCTTTTTAAACACTGGTATAACAATTGCTGAGCTCCAGTCTACCGAAAGTTTACCCTGGGAATAAGAGAGGGAAAAAAAGCTTGAAAAGGGCATAACCAAGAACCCGAACTATAGTTCACTGAGCAAGAAAGCCGAAAGACCATCCGGACCGGATGATTTACTGGGTTTCAGTTTTTTAACAGCGAGATATACCAAAACCGGTGCAAACGTGACCTGAGGGCATGAACTTTCAGTGTCCGTAAGTTGACGGAAGGGCAATTCCTGGTTTCCATGATCAACGATCGCATTAGAAGCAAAAATGTCACATAAGAGTTAAATATACTTGAAGACATCCCCTGAAACCCACTACAGCAGTAACTAAAAAGGACTGCACTAAATACTTCTTTGCAAACCGTGTGGTGCATCTGTGGAACAGTCTTCCATCTGAGCTGGTAACCTCGATTGGTAGCCTCGACCAGTCTGCAATTTAAGTGCAGTCTAAAAAAGATTGATCTCACCCGGTTTCTGAAATGTTTATGATGAACGCTTTGTTGCACTGTTTATATTGCGACTGGGAGTTCATATCTGTTTCTTATGGATTTTTACTAATTGTTTATGTCATTGTATTATGTGTATTGTAAATTGGAACAGGTATTAGTGGACTTCAATAATCCCTTCGTGTATTCCCTTTGCCATTTATTTGGGCAATAGTTGCATCTTATCTATTTAATAAAAAATGACAACAAAAACACTATATAACACTACAAGGTCTATTGAGCTGGCTTACCTAAATTACAAATAAGCGAGACAAGGAACATCCCGATTTCCAGTCGCCATGGGGAGTATTAAAGTAAAATCCATCCCGAAGTGCGACAAGCTATTACAGTCGTCTGTTCTTCAAGCGATTTTTCGCATAATGCTTAGAAAAGTGTTGACCTGGAACGCATAATCGCCTTAGGGCTCCTCCTAGTTTTCTAATCGTTTGCGGTGCATAAATATAAATCTTGGAAAGCCTGTGGCACTTCAAGTTCGATGGATCTCTTCAGCAGAAAACATGTACGTTGTTCAACCCGCTCAGTTCGGGGCAGAACCCTGGAAGCTGAAGCAAGGTTACAGTTCATCACTGCCATATCTGGCTTCTGAAGCCAACTTCTTCCTACATTCTCGAGGAATTTATTTCGTATTGTGACACGTTTGTAAAAACGCATTGATTATTTTATGATAACTCTGCTTCTAATAAAATTAAGTAATGTCTTATCTGATAACATTTTTTTTTTTATAAAGGGGCCCTTTAGTTAGCGACGCAGGAGCAATTGCCCCTTTTGCCCCCATTATAAATATGGCCCTGTACCGCCACCTGAAACAGCGGTGTACTATGATATGACCTCCATTTTCCTTTTCTACGATTCGCGTGTACTGAGAAGCTAAGGCGACACAATATCTCCCGAGCAGTGGCAAATACCTTCTTATGCACTCTCGAATGTAAACAAAGGAGTGTATTTTTGCTTTCACTGACGACACAATCCAAGGCTATGACATCGTAAAATTTGGCAATTTGAAAAAAAAATATAAACAAATTATGCCTTAAAATAAAATGGATAAAATGCATGTGAGCTCCGGTGAAGACGCGATGGAAGCACACGGATTTAGCACAAAATACGAGCAGCGTCCGCCAGAACACTACGGAAAAAAAAATTTACCGCGAGCAGACATCAATAATAACAATAATAATAGAGAAGTTTTTCACTACAAACAAACATTGTTCAGGACCATAAGTCAGATCTTGCTGTCTTGCTGGCCAGTGACGGATCGAGTGGCGGGTTGGGGGTGCCCGTAAAACAGTTGTTACCATAAAACTTATCCATGCAACGATGTTACTTACAAATTATTAATTAAAAATTTTTAAAATTAGTAATAAAAAATAATTAAAATGTAAATTCAAACTGAAAAAGTAAAGTTTGCCGCGGTTACAAAATTTATCCAACTTTTCCAGGTGTTTCACTGTAAATTGTTGAAAATTCATTAGCCCCAGATTCCACAATGCAGCCTAAAGTGCTCCGTAGACCGGAACTGAATTCTGAAATCTGCCTTTGCCTCCCCCGCCCCTCCCCCCCTCCCAAAAAAAACCAACTCGTGCATGCTTAACTGCCGTAAAGTGAAGGCTGATACTAAGCGCTAATCACGTTCCGTCTCTGACATGACCCACGACTTTGCGGCATGGGAGTCGATCTAACGACCAACTGGTTTGCAGCAAACCCCTCTAAACCAGTCGCACATATGGTGCTGACTTTATTTGGGTCTCCGGGGATCCCTTACGAAGTTAATGGCGTACGTTGAGACTTACTTTTCTTTCTAATTAATGGCGCGCTGCCAAAGTCTTGTAATGATGTGGGTAACAAGCCCCCCCCCCCCCCCGAAACTTTCCTACAACGCAAAATAGTTTACCCATCTCATGTCCACCCTTATTAAAATGTGTTCGTCCGCTTTTGAACCTAATGGTTTCTATTCTAAGTTCCCTTGGCCAATAGATAGCAAAAGAGAACATGCTTCGGGGACTCGTTATCTCGCGATAGATTTCGCACCCACGTGACACCTTGTCTGCCTGTTGACCAAAGGCGGACTTGGAGTCGCGATAAGTGACGTCACAGGCGTTTCCCCGGAGTGCTGTATGCCATCAAATTGCAACAAATGGCCGCCATTTAGCAAGAGAACCGATAGGTGAGTGAGTGACTGCCAGCGCTACCATGGCACCCAAAATACGCTTTTTTTTTAAGTGGCCACGTGGCCTTAATTGTTTGGCTTGTCTTTTTAATGAGGGGAAGTCCATACTTGCTAACCACCTTCTACTGGTTTAACGTATTAACTGTTATTTCTCCGAACCACTCGAGTTTATAATGTATAATTTGATAACACCGTTAGCAAGGTATACACAACGACATCAAGGAAACCAGCATGGCTGTGTAGTCATGTCGTCTTAACGTGTCAGTCTCCAAGTCGACCTGTCGATACTGAAGCGGGGGGGGGGGGGGGGAGAAGGAAGCAGTAGCACAGGAAAAAAAACCTTTAATTTGTTTGTGGAAAAGTCGGTCGTCAATGATTTCCTCTCTGGTTATTGGACCGTCGCGTGTTTGTCCGTGTTTGATTTTACTGTTGTGACTTGGCTGTAACATACACATTATTCTGATGATGTCTGTAGGTTCCGTTAGATTACGTAAGTTGCCTTAGAATTCACCGAGTTGGGCCTAAAGTTTCATGCGAAGAACAATTTTCATACCACTACACCATTACAGTTGAATTTAAAAACAAAAGCAAGTGTATTACGTCAGGCATTCACAACGTTTGCGACGCTTCGGAATCAAGTAAAATACAGGTTTTGAACTTTGGTTTAACACTTGTGCACGTCATTTGACACTTTTGTACTTCAATTTAACGTTTGTGGATTTCAAATTAACACTCTCGGCTTTCGATTTAACACTCTTGCACTTGAATTTAACACTTTTGCACTTGAAATTGAAGCATTGAAATAACTAATTTCTTTTATTCGCTGTCAAGAATGCATGTGAAATTATACGAAATACGCTTATACAAAATTTTTACTAATTGCTATGTAATGTATTCTTGCTGCGACGCTCCCGAAAGTCTACGAAATATCCTATGGCGCTTTGAATAAATGACGGTTAAGAGCGGTGTTTGAAGCGAAATCGGAAGTGAAATGACGATTCCTTTGAGATACAAGCTGGTTTATGCCAAGGTCAAGAGAGTGAGTGATGATTCACAAGGATATTTAGGCAGTAGTGGTGAGGCGAAACGTTGTGAGAAATCGTGACAGCAATATTACTGAATTTTAAGTACGTACGGCACCTATAGAGCGCTGGGGGTCGTTTTTTGTGTGTTTGTTTTTTTTTTCGTCCTGCCGGCCTACTCTTATTTTGTGACGAGATCCTGTGCTATACAGTAAGTAGCACTAAACAATGAACCTGCCAGGGAAGCCACGGGCCGACGACGACGAGTCGCAAGGGGTAACCATAGACAGCTATTCAAAATCATCAAATGAATCAAAATCATTGTTGAGCTTGTAGCTGACGAAAAAATTCACAGGAGGAACTGTAAGCTATATAACAACATTAGAAGAAAAATAAATGATACGAAATTATCACTACTATTTTTTAATGTCACTGCACTAAATTTTACAGTATTATAGGTAGCAGACATTTACAAAATTAGCAAAAACACTGGTTTTTCGAAAGGAGAACCGAGTGGAAAAACCTAAAAAAAAAAGAGGCTGGAAGCCAATATTTACACGAGCATAAACTAGACAGATAATAAATTACGTGGAAGCGTACAATGAGAAGCGTCTCGTACACATACAAGTGTGAGGGTGCGCAAGCCCCCACTGCTTGCCTTTGACGCTCACCTCACAGTGTTGTCGTAAGCGGCAGTGTCTGCTTGTGAGCGCGCGAATATAATGGTTGGTTGGTTGGTTGTAAGAAGCCAGTTCTGAAGTTCTGAACCTTGTTCTGAATATATGCAGTAAAGACGTTAGAAACCCCAACTGTGAGTGGTTTGTCCTGTGGAGTGAAAGACTGTCACACAACCCTACACTGCATAAACCAGCTAGCATCTCCAAAGCAGTCGTTATTTATTTAAGTCGCCGTATGATATTTCGTATTTTCGGAAGCGTCGCAGCGAAAATACGTTAAGTAGCAATTAGTGAAAAAAATTGTATAAGCCTATTTGATATAATTTCACATGCTTTACAGCGAATATATAAAAATTAGTTATTTCAATGCTTTAATTTCAAGTGCAAAAGTGTTAAATTCAAGTGAAAATGTGTTAAATCGAAAGACGAGTGTTAATATGAAATCCACTAACGTTAAATTGAAGTACAAAAGTGTCAAATTGACGTGCAAAAGCGTTAAACCAAAGTTCACAACCTGTAATACCGTTTCATGAAGTATTTTCGTTCAAATCTATACGTTAATAAAGAACATACAACGAAATCCAGATGGCCCTGATTAATTCAGTCCCTGTAATGAAGTCCCGTAAAAATGTTTGACATGACAAATCAAACCATTGCTACCACTTGATACTACATAAAACCCACCAAAAAAAAAAACTTGGGTAGACATCACCGTATTCTGGAGCAGTTTTTCTACATGTCATTTTCCAAAATGACCGCCGTAAATTAGTTTTTAGTATATCTAGTAGAAATGTGAATTTAGAGTCAAAATGTGAGTTGTTTGCGTGAATCAATTCGAAGGTGCACAATATCATACAGGCGTTATATATTCGAAAATCATGTTTAATTTTATTTGCTGTGATGTCAAACTTATTGCTAACAGGCACAATACAGAATTAAATTTTTTAATGATTTAATAGGATTAAACTTCTATGTTAATTTTATTTTAATTACATTCAATATTTCAGTCATTTGTCGGCATTTATGTTAGTTAATTTGTAGGCATTTATATTTCATTATGGTCCAGTTGTAGTCCATTTGTTAGCATTTGTAGTCCATTCGCTGGCATTCGTAACCCATTTAGAGGCATGTAGAGGAAAACTTGGGTAAACATCGCCACATTCTGAAGCGGTTTTTCTACACGTTATTTTCGTAAATGGCCACCGTAAAATTGGTGTTTACCATACCTCGGTTCCTAAAACCCATAGAGATGTAAATTTAGAGTCAAAATATACTTTTTTTCATGCGTTAAAGAAATCAATTTGAAGGCGCACAACTTCATACAGGCGTAATAGATTCGAAAATCATAGAGATACAACAATGTCGAGGTTCGAAGGGCAGAGCCACGTATCTCTATGAGGAAAGCAGCTGATAACCTATTTATCACAACAGCCCGACGACAACAATGGGATAGCAGGCGCACAACAAAGAGCGAATCGTGCTGACGTTCTTCGTTCAGGAAGCTTGAGAGTACGACAAAGATCTCATTGCTGACTGCAATGTTATTCCTTGTGTTTTGAAGGGGTATTCGTTGTTGAGTTTTAGTTCCATGAATGGTGATGAGCCATTGGAATCAAGCAATAATGATTAACAATGACATTTTGGGGAGCCTCTCACTCCTTCTAACCCCGACCCGAACTTAGAGCTCTTCCACCCTAGCTTATTGTTTCAATCCCATCGTGTTTCATTGTTAAAAGAGGACTGAGATCGTGAAATTGGGTAATAAACTACCCCATCAGCAACAGCGACAAGATATTGTTACTGTGAACTCTTCGGACGTCCTATAAGCTGACGCGTTTAAGCATTGTTGCTTAAATCTGAAGCTCCGTCACCGTTCAAGCAACGAAACTCCATGACGAATAGCCCCTTCATACAACAACCATTAAAAAGGTTCAAAGGGTTTAACGAGCGTTAACCACTCCTGGGTTAAAAAGGTTTTAGAACGTCCAACAATGACATTTTACCGTCCGCATGCAACTGTACGTACAGTTTCACTGCATCTCATTGTTGCGCTTGCAGTGATGTGTTGTCACTCAAACGGGTAATGTCGGGTAATGACCGAAACCTTGGACGTTCGCACAACAGCTCATGCACCCTTGTGCAAAGTTACACGAATACCCGCGGTTTTCTATCATTTTTCTCTGTATTGTTTGACTTGATTTTCTTTCATTGTTTCTTCCCATAGTTTGGCCTCTCTATGTATTATAAATGTCATACTAATGTTAACTGATGTAAAGTTCCGCTGGTCTAGCTGGTTCCGCAAAATTACGCATCCCAGGGTATATGTATCCGGGACATTTTGTATCCCAGGACAGTACAACTGGCATGGTTGAATTTATGTCAGTTTAACCAGCTCCCACGAAGTTACGCAGAGCGATTTGTATCCCAGGGCATCTCAGGCCAACACTGTCTGAATTAACTCATTTTCTTTTAATTCAACTCTTTTTGCACCATCAGTGCTATTTGTAGAAAAGCCTAGAAAATCCGTTTTGTTAGGTGTTTTAGTTTCCTTGGTCGAATTCCAACAGACAAGGTCAATATTTTTACTGGGGAACAATTTTTTTTTACGTAATAGGTTCAAGAGAGCAGCCGCTTTTACTCAGTCCTTGTATCCCAGGACATCAAAGTCTGAATTAACTCATTTTCCCTTAATTGGATTCTTTTTGCACCGCCAGTGCTGTTCGTAGAGAAGCACAGAAAAGCAAAATTAACGTAATATATTTGAAAACGTAAATTCAATATATTTGTAACCGTAGACCACATACGAAGGAGGTTCAAAAGAACAACCGATTTTACTAAGTCCTAGCGATGTCTGAATAAACTCATTTTCTCTTAAATTTGACTCTTTTTCGTTTCACAGCCGGTACTGTATTTGTAGAGAAGCATAGAAAAGTCGTTTTGTCAGTTTCTTTGCCCGAATTTCACCAGGTAGGAGGATAGTTTTCCTGCGAAAGGTTTTTTTGAGCAGAATAAAAAAACACGAAGGTGATGTAGCCCGTATAGTGTTAGATATACATCTTAACCCATTTTCGCTGCTTGGATGGGATTCGAACTCACAACCTTTATATTAGTAGGTTGATACCCTAACCATTAGGCTATACCGACTTGATGAGACGTGCCAGTTTTAAAAAGTATAAAATAATGTGACATAATATTTAGTTTCTTACTTGTTACAGGCCATCGACAATACCCTCCATTCTGCCAAACGCTCACGCTTTTTCTTTGCTACCGTGGCAAGAATGAATGTTCTCTGCTTTATTTATTGCTACCTTCCCAAAAGAGATTGTTACAGGGCATCGACAACAATACCTTTCACGTCACTTCCTCCTCTTCTAACTAAAGTCATTTCCTCCTCCTCTAACATCACTTACCCTTACATCACTTCCTCCTCATTTTTCCGTGAACTCTCTTTTATTATGTAGATGTGGGGGATTGTTGTCTTTTAATTATTCTCGTTTTGGTTTACTTTTTCCTTATTCATCTCTATCAGCTTGTTATGAAAGTTCGACGTTGCTTTTAATAGCAGAGCCGCCATTTTGATTTGGCTTAAGCGGGGTAAGGCGTGCTGCCGACTGCGCAAATCTTCTTGTTTGGACAATGTGATTAGTTTTAAAGTGGCTAACGAACTTATACTATTCCGAGTTCGTCCATGTCTTTTCCAGGTTCTGGCCTTGGTCGTACTTAATGGTGATGAGCCGTTTTGGCCTAAACGTGTGAATAATAGTTTTTCAAGCAGGGCCGGATTAAGGGGGGTGTTTTGGGTGCTGAAGCACCGGGCCACAGACCGAAAAGGGGCCTCAAGGGTGACTCACGGTCACGGGAAAACAAAATAAGGTACTGTTTGAAGTAAAATAAAATTTTTACTTTTACTGTTATTACAAAAAAAAAAGTATTGAAAAAAAAAAAGGAATTTTTTGCGAAACTGGAGAGGGCCACAATAATCCTTAAGATGATCTTAAGCACCAGGCCTCGACGATGCTTAATCCGACCCTGTCTTCAAGCAGATGCCAAAGAAATAAATTGTACCTGGACTAAAATGTCTTTGAACTGCTCATCTTTTTATTCATAACGCGTCTTAAAAAGATCCTCGGACGGACCTCTACGGGTGTAATGTGCAGACCATAACTTCCAATAACTATCGTAGACCATGGACAATGAAATGGTATAGATCAAGGTCTGCCCAATTCCATGAAACAAACTCATTTGTTTACCTAAAAAAATAAAAATGACTCAAACATTTGAATGAAGCAGTAAAAGTTTCACGTAAGTAGTAAGTAAGTAAGTAAAATAATTATTTCCATAACTAGGAAAATGGAAACCAGGAAGGGACTGTTAGATTCCGCTAACACCTGTCCAGCATTAAAAGGATAATATTCATACATTAAATTAAAGAGAAATAAGATACATACAAGCAATTATATGACTAAAAGAGGAGCAATTGTAATATACATAAAACATTAAAAAATATTAAAAGCAAAAACATATTAAAAACATTTTAAAAATATTAAAAAAAAATCATATTAAAAACATTTAAAAAATATTAAAAACAAGAACATAATAAAAACATTTTAAAAATCTTGCAAGATCGGTCGTTTTAAGAAGTTGTCTAAAAATACATAAGTCCACAGACTCCACCACCTCCGATGATAAGCTGTTCCAGGGGTGCACCACACGATTTGAGAAAAAATATTTTCTACAGTCTCTTTTTTTAGGCGCAACCATCAGTTTAAGTGCGTGTTCCCTAGTATAGCTATTGCCACGAACCACAAAGAAAAGCTTTGGGTCAAATCAACAAATCCCCGTAAGATGGAGAATGTTAGGCATAAATCTGCGTGCAATCGCCGCAGCTCGAGAGACTCGAGACCCAGCTTACTAAGACGCATTGCGTAAGGCAAATTGTAGTATCCCGGAAGATATTTCGTGAACGAACGCTGTACAGATTCAATATGTTTGATGTCTTTAAGATGATGTGGAGACCAGACTGGGCTGGCATATTCGAGAATAGGCCGCACATAGGTTTTAAAGGCTTTAATTGGAGTAGGCACGTCACGAGAGATAAAGCATCTTCTCACCACAAAACTAATTCGTTTTGCCCTGCTAACTAGCTGATTACACTGGTTTGAGAAACTAAGGTTTGATGAGAAGTAGACACCAAGATCCTTATACTTTTCTCGGCCTTTAAGGCATGATTTTTATGTAAGTATGCATGATTTCTATTATTATTACCAAGAGGGAAAACAAGACATTTGCTATCATTAATAGGGAGCTGCCACTTAGCTGACCATTCGAAAATGGATTCCAGTGATGCCTGAAGCAGTGAATGATCATTAGAATCAGTAATGGTTCGATACATCTTGATATCATCTGCGAATTTTGGCAATTTAACATTTATTGAGTTAGACGACAGGTCAGAAATGTAAGTAATAAACAACAATGGGCCCAATACTGATCCCTGTGGGACACCGCTGGTTACTGGTAAGGAAGAAGATATGGTGGTTCCCAATTTTACTGCTTGAGTTCTGTTCCTAAGAAAATCCTCAAGCCACTGAAAAATTTTTCCGCTGATACCATGTTAGATAACTTTACTAGAAGTTTGGCATGTGTCACGGAATCAAAGGCTTTGGCGAAATAAATACATAAAACGTCAACAGGTTTACCGTCTTCCATTGAAAGCGTCCAGTCATTAAGACAGGTTAAGAGCTGAAGGGTCGTCGAACGACCTGGAAGAAAGCCGTACTGGTCATCTGGTATAAGATTAAATAAATATAAGTGGTTTAGAAGACCATTCCGTATTATTCGCTCAAGGATTCTACATGGAACACACGTGAGTGAAATCGGCCGATAATTTATCGGCTCAGCCGTATTACCCTTCTTGAAAATAGGCACAACATTTGCGTGCCTCCAATTGTTAGGTACAGTACCCGTGTCTAATGATCTTTCAAGGATATGAAACAAGGGTCGATACAGTTGATGAGCAAGTTTCTTGTAAAAGGTTGACGAGAATCCATCTGGGCAGATAGCTGTACTGCTTTTTAATTTATTGAGATGTTGTAAAATAGTTTCTGGTGTAAAATTGACATTTTAAAGTTTATTTATTATATTAATATTAGTATTTGAGTTATTCCACGGCTGCCCAGGAACAGGGACGTCTAAGTCCAACTGGTTTTCGTTATGATCATTACTAACGAAGTTGTCACAGAACGTATGGTTTAAGGCATTAGCCTTCTCAACTTGAGTCGTTAATACTTTATTATTGTAGTGCAATGGTGGGATTGATTTAGTTGTCTTCGTTTTCTGTCTGAAAAATTTGTAGAGGGAACCCATAGTACCCACATTTAAAATTTGTTGCTCAGGCGTTTTTCGTGCATCTTGCATAGTTGTTTTAATTTATAACTGCAGGTCTTGCACAATTCCAAATTTATCGGAGATCGGTTCGATTTCAACCGTCTCCATAGGGACCTTTTTTTTGCCATTTGCTTTTTAATAGAGCTAGGTATCCTAGTTCTAGAATTTTTTGATTTAATATGGTATTCCGTAGATTCAGTAGCCAAATTTGTTAAAACGATCACGAAAGAATTCCACAGGGATTCAACTGTGGTAAGCCCATCAAAAAAGTGAAATCCAACAGACGTTTTTTAATTTTGCGCTTAAGGTGTCGTAATTAAGTTTTGAGTAGCAGTTTGACTCATTAATGTCAATATTGTGATTGCGATTGATATGAAAGGTAACAGTACTGTAATCACTGGTGCTAAATGGAGCGATCACGTCTGTATCGAAGATAGTTCGCTCACAATCCACCAGGATGAGATCCAGGATGGCATTACCTCATGTTGGCTTCGTCACCAACTGTTCCAGACCAAGGTCCATAGTGCAATCAAGGAAGGATTTTTGATTTAAATTTGACGAGCAGTGGTTTACCCAGCTGACGCATGACATATTGAAGTCACCAACTACAAGATTTGTACAAGTGGGGCCTACAGATTTCCTAAGATAATCACACATGCCATCAATTTTCTCTTTATCCCTGCCATTCGGCAAGTAGCAGCTTTTCAACTTGGTATTTAAAGTAGGGAGGTAAATGCTCAAAGCTTCAGAACCCACTGCAACCGTCTGTCTGCTCGTTGAGATCGAATCTCGAAGAAAAACCGCAATACCACCACCCACACTACCCCTATCACGCCTAAAAACAACGTATGGTGCACGATAGACCAGCAAAGCATCGGGTATGATGTCGTCAAACCACGTCTCAACCACAACTAACAGATCAAAAGTTTGCTCGCGCAATAACAGACTTAGTTCCGACAACTTATTCATTGCACTTTGGGCATTTATCATACAGCCTGATAAACCATGAGAAAATGTACAAGCATCGATGGTGATATCATTACCTTACACAATAGTACCACCCGAAGCCGCATCATTACAGCAGTACGTTGGACTACAAATGGGAGTGTCATTTGGTGGTTTAGCATTAAGTTGGGGACGCAATTTAAATACATCATTGAATACTATATGATGGTTTACAGAAGAACCGACCCAACACGGATCGTGTGGCTCAAATGCCACTAGTTTTCCTTAAGGGAAAAGAAACCGTCATGAAGTTGATATTTGAGCCAATACTGTGTGACAGCATGCCTCAGTAGGGATTTCCCCAAAACAGAAAGATGGATACCATCTGGTGCTAAAAGGTGATGGTTACTTACGATTTGCTTCCAGAGGGAGATAAATCCTATGGATTTTGCCTTGCACATTGCTTGCAGGTTTCTATTGCACTTGACTAAGTGCATATTGAGGTCAGTGATGCACTTCTGGGTTCCATTTCTTATTATCCCCGGAAAAAGACCGATGACACTAATACGTATGGTGGGTGAAAAACCTCGAATATGATCCACCAAAATTGAAAGTTTCTTCGCAATACCATCGGGAGAGTCAGTTTGTACATTATTTGTACCTACACATAAAACCACCCTGTAGGCATCCTTCTCTGAGCCGATAATTTCTATTGCTGGTTTACATAATCTTTCAATTGTTGCGCCAGGAAAGCACCACGTTTTGGAGAATAGCTTGTTCCCTTTATTTACTTTAATGTGGCGTACCTGAGAGTCTCCAATTATGAGGATTTTCTGCGGCTGATGATCCTTGGAAAGTGGTACATTGGTGCTTGAGTCACAGTTATTGCTTAAGAATCGCACAAACAGTTTACATTTTGAACTTGTGTGACTACTTGATTCTTTCCCTTAGCCACAGCACGGCTGTTGTCACTTTTATTTTTATCACGGTTGTTGTTTGCATTGGGATAGTTCCAAAATGGTGGTCCATCATGACGAATACCTGTGGAACGATCCTTCACATCGCACCGTGTATTTATGGTCCTGGTTTCGGTAGGAGTCACTGGATCCGTGGCCAAATGATCCAAATGAGAGGATAAAAGGTTGAGATTCCCTGTTGGATCTGACGACACGACAGAACTAATAACAAACTTCTCATTGAGTTGTGAACCTGTATTTTTTTTGATCTCTTCTGTGGATTGTACTGAAGTTCCATTTCCGCATGAATACGATTTTGTCATCCTTGTGCTGATGTCTGCCAACATTGAGACCTGGTTAAGGAACATCCCCTCGATTTTGTTTTCCAAAGTTTTAAGAATCTCCCCAATCAGCTTTGGGATGAAATCCATAAAAATTGGTCCATCTGTGTTAGTGCCCACAGAACATTGGCATTGGCGTGCTTTCTGAAGTATTTGCGGCGAGGTTCGTCAGAGATTCTGGTCGAAGTGCCTCAGTGACGTCTGTTGTAACATCCGCTACGCTTAATGTTGATTCGGAGACCATGGCCTTAAGGCCCATGAGTGAATGATTTAATACATTGAGGTCAAATTCGTGCTCAAGACGATCAATGGCAATCATTTGTTTGATGTGTGCTATGTCTTGTTTCATGTCAGAAATAGTAGTCTCTAAACCTGTCAGTGGTAAATTTATAGAGTCACTTGTTGGCCTATCCAAGACAGTACTCCCGCAATGCGATTCTTGAGTAGAGTCTGATAGATACATACTGTCAAAGGATGAGTTAAGAGTAGTATGGGCATTGTCACCTGCTCCAGCATGCAGTGTAGATTCTTGCGTATCAAATGACATAGGCGTTGAACACTTCCTGGTCGATAGAATCTCAACGGGTCCATTTTCCACTGCCTTCTTTATTTTTACTTTTTTCTTTTTAGTTTTAATTTTTGGAGTTTTGATTGTTTTGGCTTGCTTTGGCTTTGGTCTGCCAACAGTGATAAAGCATGCCCTATGTTTTGCAGTTGTTCCTGAATTGATGCCCTTTTTGTGTTTGATACTGTTGGTGGCGCACGCGAGGTTTGTTGGAGTTTGCATTGTATTTGTTATAGTTTAAACGGTTTCTTACCACTGTGTTCAAATGCGTTCTATCCCAAATTACAAACTGCTAGAGACTTTCCACACTCACCACATTTAAATGGTTACTTTCCACTGCGTACAAACTTGTGTCGTGTTGAATTACACTTGTCCGTAGGAGACTCTCCACACTCACCACAAACAAAAGGTTTATTTCCACTGGGCACAAGTAACTGCTGAGTTACAATAACATTGTCTGCAGGAGATTTTCCACACTCACCACATTCAAAAGGTTTTTTTCCACTGAGTGAAATTTGTGTGTATACTTATCAGCACAGCCAATTCCACATTCAAAAGGTTTTTTTTTTCTACTGGGTGAAATGTGTGTGTATATTTATCAGCACAGCCAAATCCACACTCACTACATTCAAATGGTTTCTTTTCACTGTAAATAACTTCGTGCGTTATGATACGGTACAAACTTGACACAGGCGTTTCTTCAATCATCACATTTAAATGTTATCTTTCCAGCATGTACAGTTAGCGTGCCATTATTACAGGCTTTTCATCAGAAGCTGTTATGATCTGAAGTTATATGTGCGTGCGTCACAAAATGGAGGCTCATCAGTAAATTCATTCTTCTCAGCAAAAGCCCTTCGACACAATCCACATTCAGGAGGTTTCTTTCCACTAAATAGATGTGTGAGTAACGAGAGATTACACTTCCAAGTCCTCTAGTTGGATTCGACCCGGAGCCTTTTCAAATTCGTATACGGTAATAGAAGAAAAAGTCTTTAACACAGGCAATACTATTTTGAACTCATCATTTTCAATTGCCCCAAAAGTGGTGAAAAAGTGGGCCAAAAATTCCACGTTGGTGTGGGATGGGTTCAGGGGGTCTCCAGGTACATCCCCGGCCCAAAAACTAACGGGGAAAAGTGTCCCCAAGCAGTCTTGAACCCACAGTCAATGCCCAGAAATAGCCCAAGAGCAGCCAAAATGGCTGCCCCCTCAAAATGACAAAGACAGGCTAAATGCACAAATTTAAGACACTCATAATTCAGTCAAAATTGCACCTGGGACAGCCAAGAAGGTCCCAAAAGGACCTTGGAGTCCTTATCTTCAAACTCACCAATGGTGACTGTTCAGTGATGTTTGGATCCAGAAAAGAATGAATGTTCAGGAGCCCAAACAACAACATGCACTATGAGCATGCACTAGTCCCCCACAGTAACTGTACGAACCAGTAACGAAACACTGTGGTATTTGAAACCTTGCAGGAAAGTTTACTCGTGTTCTTTCCAGTTTAGACTTCGGGTCAATTACACCATATCTTAAACATCAAACGATTTCGTTTTTGTTGTCTAATAGTTTTACACTTCGACGGATTTGCCTTTACCAATTACAGTGAGAAACATTTTCGGGTTGTAGACATTTAAGTTAAAAATAAAAAAATAGATTTAATAAATACAGGGCAATAGGGGTGAAAGGATAATCGATTATTCGATAATATTGCGGTAACAATTTTCGTCGATTATCGTACCTCGCTTTTTCTGATTTGCTAGCTACTTTAGCTGATTGAAGAGTTAGTTTAATGTAAACAATATTTAAGCATTAAGTAGCAGCACAACTGCTCAGTTGTTTCAACATGGTGAAGAAGCAATGGACAACCGCAAGTGCATTTTTATGGATACTGGCTAAATGGTGTGTGCCAAACATTCATATTCGTGAAGGTTACACCAGTAGGCTTCAGCCAATTTTTTTTTTTAATTAACAAAATTAAAATGGTTATTCCAGCCTCAAAATTTGTTTTATCGTGTTATTATAGATTATAGCAATAATTTTTTTTAATTTTTCGGGATAACATTTTTTGTATCGTGCTATCCCTACAGGGCAATGTGTGTGCTGACGCTGTATATACCAACAATTATACCACCATTCTCTTATAATCATGAGTGATTATATGAGTATACTAGCAGTCGTACCCGACTTACACCTGGGTTTTATTCCATCCGTAGTTCTTTCCCAGTTTTTGGTCGGTGTTACTTGAACGTTGACTGCGACAGGCAATTTTTCTTCCTGTTATACTCCCCTTTCCTCCTATCCCCTCCCTCCCCTCTCCTCCCCCTTTTCTCCCATCATCTCACTCCTCCACAACCTCCACAACCACAACCTCCACAACCTCCCCGTCCCTATCTTCCCATTCCTGTCCCCTTTCCCCTCCCTAACTCTCCCTCTACCTACGTGCTGCCATACAACTGGTCGCTGGTGACGTCTAGTGGTCGACTTTGCAAGCCTGACTCTTAACAGTACTTTCTTGTTTGCCAAAACATATTAACCTGAGCCTTTTTCTTTTCTTTCCACAAAACGAGGACCATTGTCGACTTACACTGACTGAAAAGACCACGGCAAATCGAAAGCGAAACTGAGTTACACTGAGAATTTCCCTGTCCGAAATTTGCTCACTTGATCGTGTATTAAATTCGCCCAATCACAACCGACTTACAGTGAGAATTTCCCTGACCGAAATTTGCTCACTTGATCGTGTACTAAATTCGCCCAATCACAACAGACTTACAGTGATAATCATGCAGTAGCTTTCAAAAGCTACTGCGTGATTATCACTGTAAGTCGATGTTCATTGGCTAAATTTAAAACTAAATCAATTAGGCAATATCCTGTAGCTTTCATTGGTCGACGCAGTGTAATGCTAAACCGTGCAAAACATGGCGAGCGCTTTCTGAAGTTGATATGCTTTTGGCAGTCACTCGCTTCACACGTTGCACAGTTGACACGTTACGATACGTTTGTTGAATTCATTTCAAATAAAAGTATGTATTTTCCTACCAGTAACAGTCCGGAAGGCCTTTCTTTCGAAATACGCACTGTGTCGTTCATTTGCGTAACCTAGCAACGCCTGCAATCACAAGTAGAAGCAGGTGGCGAAACCCGTTAATCCGCCTGTGTCGTTAGGCCTAACGTCAACGTAACCTAACAACAAATGCTGAACACCGTTTTGAAATTTATTATGCTCCACTACAGTCCGTATTTGATTGTTTTTTTTTTATTTACTCTTGCAATTTTAGAAAAAATAAAATTATGTACTGCATTTATTAATTTATTATTACGAAATTGTTTAAAGTAAAAAGTTTGGAGGTGTGCGCCAATGATAAATTCTTCAGCGGCGGCGAATACCAATTTTATTCCTGGCGGCCATAGTGCCAATCGGCGCGCTGATATTTGGACGGCAGCAAGACTTTTATAAAAGTTTTAAATGTTGCATACGAAATTTAGAGTGCTGAATATTGAAATATGACGTGAAATTCTCTAACTAAATACCCCGCGAGCTATTGAAAATTATCAAATTTTTTTCAACACTCGTGTTTTGGCCCAATAAACTCACTCGTGCTATTTATTGGCAGATGTCTGCCTAAATAGCACTTTATATCTAGCAGTTTATAGGGGCCAAAACACTCGAGTTGAAAAAATTATCGATAATTTCCTTAGCTCTTGGGATATTACGTATGATAATTTGCCTGCAAATCGAAAGTGAACCCCTAAAACGAATGATTTCGGAGAATCGTCTTGCGGAAAGAAAAAAAATTCTCTCACCGAATTCCACTCGTGCTTCTATGAAATTATTAATTTGTACGTTTTAGCACTCAACTCCTTTCCAACAAATCGACCTTCGGTCTCCGGAAAATAAATCTGGAAAGGAATTTCGTGCTAAAACACACAAATTATCGATTTCATAGAAGCACTCGTGGTATTATAGCAGATAATTTTGCATTACATTGTCCTCAACGTGATGTCTCCCTGGAGGTTTTTTGGTTGCTAGTAGCCACCTGCTTGCATGTTCCCACTGTGCCTATGCGGCGCAGTCCTCCTCTATTCATTTCATTTCCCTCCAGAGGTTCCTTCACGTCACCTCGTTCGTCGGTGACCCGTTTTGGATTTTCGCCCTTTCGTTACATCTCTATGGCAACTGCCGAAGACGACTCAGCCCATGACGGCCTTTCGGCCATCGCCCCAGCTCCGGATGCTGTGCTCTCCCGCCACCCGTCCTCGACGACCATTGGGCGACCGGTCGAAGCCGGGACACCTACGTCGCGAATGACAAAAACGACTCGCCGCTACAGACGGCCAATGTACGGCTCCACCTCCCGATCCCGACCTTAGAGGAAGACCTACAGTAAGCCAAAGAGCCCTTTCACGAATTCAAATGGAAGCTTCGCCAAGCCTCATCAACCTATCGACCTTTCAGCCACCATTCCTTCCCCCCCCCCCTGCCTCTCGTCCACGACGACCACACTACTTCAAGACGGCCGACAGACTCCGCCCGTCCTTCGGCTTTTGGAAGAGGATCTCCACCAAGCCATAGACTTCTCCCGTGAAGTAATACATTCCTCCTGTTCTTTTGTCCACGACGACTGCTTGGCGGCCGGCCCAGACCGGGGCACCAATGTCGCCATCGACGGAAACAACTCACCACTTTAAGATGGCAAATGATGCCGCCTCCTCCCGTCCTTGACGTCTTACTTCAAGACCCCTGCCAGACAAACGTTTCTTCCGTGAAACGAAACACAAACACCGTCAAGCTTCAACCGTGCAGAACTTGCTGTCTGCCGCAAATTTTCCACTCATCCTTTCACCAAACCTGGCTTTTACTTCTCTCCCATCCTGGACGGGAAATGAAAGGCAGCACCTTGTCAGTGTTCCCCGAAGAAACGCACCTCCTGCCCTGTCGACTCAAGTCCAGCTTTTCGTCACTCATCCACAGCCCGACTTTCACTTCCCAGCTTGCCTTGCATGGGAAAAGAAAGGGTGCACCTTATCAGTGTTCCCCACGGGGGGAAGCACCTCCTGGCCCACCAACTTAGTCCTGTTTTCGTCACAAAAGCACAGTCCGGCTTTCACTTCCCACCTTGTCACGCACAGGAAATGGAAGGACACACTTCATCAGTGTTCCCCACAGGGAAAACAGCGACTGGCCCGCCGACTCGAGCCTGGCTTTCGTCACTCAACCACAGCCCGGCTTTCACTTCCCACCTTGTCATGCACAAGAAATAAAAGGACGCACCTGATCAGTGTTCCCCGCGGGTAAAGCTCCTCATGATCTGCCGACCCAAGCCCCCTTTCGCGACTCGACCTCAGCCCGGCTTTCACTTCTTTTCTGTCTCAGACGAGAAATGAAAGGCCGCAATTAATCAGGGTTCCCCATAGGAAATGCACCTCCTGTCCTGCCGACTCTAGACCAGCTTTCGTCACTCAACTACAGCCCAACTTTCACTTCTCACCTGTCTTGCCCAAGATATGAAAGGACGCAGCTCATCAGGACACTCTATGGGAAAACTCCTTCTGACCCACCGACCCGAAGCTATCTTTCATCTCTATCCACCAATCATGTCGCGATAGCTTCAGCAACTTTGGTCAGCTTTCGTCTTGGTTCATTCTGATAACGGAAAAGACCACCACACTCAAGAAAGACATCGTGGCTCCTTCCCCAGCTGGCCGGTAACCTGGCAACTGCGTTCCGCACCATCGTCCCTCCAGGTTTGCTTTCGTTTCAGGTCATTCCGATAACGAAGTTGTCCACCGCACACAAGGAAGACATCAGCCATCCCTCGAAGCTGGCCAGTACCCACGGCAACTACGCTCAAATCAACATCGACCCTCCTGATTACCTTTTGGCTCAAAGAAACCTCCGGACTAAAAAAAAAGGGGGGGGGGGAAATGAGCCATCATGACCCAGGTTTGTTCCACAATCTTTCCATTGAATGCAAAGAGCATCTTTGAACTCCGTACTTTCACCTCCACGACCCCCCTTCTTCAGGTATCTCCAATGAAGCAAATATCGTCATAGAACTTCGTCCTTTCACTTCCACGAATCTTTTCACCAGATCTCAACAAGGAGCAAACGTCGTCATAGAACTCTGTCCTTTCACCGCCACGAGCCCTTTCACCAGGTCTCTCCAAAGAAAGCAAAGGTCGTCACAAAACCCTGTCCTTTCGCCTCCAGAGCCCTTTCACCAGGTCTCTCCAATGAAAGCAAAGATCGTCATTGATCCCCGTCCTTTCACCACCACGAGCCCTTTCACCAGGCCATTCCAAAGAAAACAAAAATCGTCAAGAACCCCATCCTTTCACTTGCACGAGCCCTTTCACCACGGTCTCTCCAATGAGAGCAAAAATCGCCAAAGAACTCAATCCTTTCTCCTCCACATCAGGACTCTCCACTGAAAGCAAAAGATCATCATTAAACGCCATCCTTTCGCCACCACGAGCTCTTTCACCAGGTTGGTCTCTCGCTAACCTCGTCACCAACTATCCTAGCCAGCCTTTCGTCCTTCCGTCACAACGAGTCAACCACCATGCACCTTCGGTCCTGCTATCCCCGCCGACCTACGACCCCTTCACCCGGAAGACAGTGAAAACGACCGTAACTTCCACCCTTTCGTTACTACTAGTCCCATCCACAGCCAACCACCGCATGGCTATGATTCTGCCATCTTCGGCCATCCGACGGCCCCTTCTCCAGGAAGACGGTCAAGAACACCGTAACCTCCAACCTTTCGTCACACCAGACCTGTTCAGTCAACCACCGTATGTCCACCCCCAGACAGCCAATGGCCCATTCATCAGAAAGACGGCCGAGACTACCAACCTTGGTCTTTTCGTCACATCTCATCCTATCACCTGGAACTCAACTCATCGTTCAACAACAGTCCCGCAGCTGCAACCATCGCCGCCCACCATTGAGGGCTTTCACCATCAGCAAAGCCATCTTGAAGAACCTTGCTACACTTGCCTCGGGCAGTCCGTCCCCTTCTCCCATAAAATTAGAGTCGACCACGATCATCACCAACACCACCCGACGGTTCTCGCCACACCAATCGACAACATGCTTTCAACAACGTCAGTTTTAAACGGAAGACAACATACCTCACGGAAAGCTCTCCTGGCATCCACGCCTCACCCGGGACACACCACCCAACACACGCTACGACTTTACGATTTTGATCAGGTTACCGGACGAAAATTGTCAAAACCACACAACCGACATGCATTCCGATTTCGATTGATATCCAACAACGAAGGAATTTACAACCTCACCTCCTTCTCTTTTTCATGTTTTAAACAACCTTGTCAGGAATCAAAAATGATTTCTCCGGCTCGTGACGCCAACATGCATTCATTCCATGGATGCAAATCATCACATTTTTAATTAAGTCAACTTACCTACACTGAGGCTGGTCTCGAACCTGGATCAAGACAACACTTGCTACCCACGCTGTTGTTCATCTCACCCGTGACCAGAACCCACAATCCGGAACAAAAGTGAGTCTAAAGCCATTTTCAACTCTCACGGCGACCCTGACCATGGATGACTCCCACGTCGCGAACGAATTTAAGACAACACAGCTGTTCACGCTGCTGCTTCTCTCACAAAACCAACACGGAATGGAAACTAAAACGATAACCGTTTGCCCTCCTTTAAACTCGTCTCACCCATGACTAAACCCACGTTCCGAGAACAAGTGCCCAGACAGATGACGTCTTCACTTCAAACGTATTACCTCGACCTCAACCATCCCCACGCACACTAATCTCAAACTTAGCTTAACACAAGTTTTGAGTGAAGAACCAAACAAATGACGCCATCACCTCTTCCAACATTGCCACCATGGTAAACCCAATGTTTCAAATGAAGATTGAGACAACTACGTGTATCAACACTGTCGCTCATCCTGTTCGTGTCTCTCCACTGGACCCAGAAAACTATTTCCTTGCGACTCTGTCAAACAGCCTATGCTGTTCGGAAATCCAGGCTCTTTGGGCCAACCCAGCCCACCGCATCTTCAGACCAGTTTTCCTATGAAATCCTCCACCCAAGATCAACCTTCAGAGCAAAACACAAAACCACTGGTGCATCCAACCCAACACCTTCCCGGTCCTTTCATCAGGGGATTGGAACCCCGCTTCTTATCCCGTCACAGCACTATGCTTCCCTCCACCAGAACTCAACACATCGACAACCGCAGAGGAAGAAAACCAACTCTTCCTTCCGGTCGATACCCAATCCACCACCATGCTGGTGTCTCGCTGAATCAAATAGACAGACGAAGCTTCAAACATCAAACACAGCACAAGCTAGATCAAAAAATGACGGCACAGGAAGTCAGAGCAATCTACACACCATGAGCCTCCCACGACGGCACCATTCAATCTTCACCTCTACGCAAGGGATATGTCGAGGAATGAACAAGAACTACACCGGCTGGGACCAACTGTCACAGCCAGAACTGGGACCAACCATCGCAGCCGGAACTGGGACCAACCGTCGCAGCCGGAACTGGGACCAACCATCGCAGCCGGAACTGGGACCAACCGTCGCAGCCGGAACTGGGACCAACCGACGCAGCTGGAACTGGGACCAACTGTCGCAGCCGGAACTGAGACCAACCGTCACAGCCGGAACTGGGACCAACCGTCGCAGCCGGAACTGGGACCAACCGTCGCAGCCGGAACTGGGACCAACCGTCGCAGCTGGAACTGGGACCAACCGTCGCAGCCGCAACTGTGGTCAAACCCCCTAAGCACACAGAACGAAGCAGAAGCAAGCCACCCACTGAAAAAAAAAGTGCAAATTTTTACCATACAAATTTTTGGGGGAACGCCTGCTTGCATCCCGGGGCGCCCTGTCAGATTGGTGCCCGCCACCACGTTTGACAAGGTCTGCTGATAATGCAAAATTATCAGGTTAATATGTTTTGGCAAACAAGAAAGAACATTTTATCGGCCCTCAGCCCGGCCGGCTAAAAATGGTTTTTTTTTTTTTTGCCTAAAACATAATTAACCAAGGGCCCGCCCTACCTCCCCTCTCGAGTCACCGGCTGACAGACTAAGAGTAAAATGAATGCCGGAACCGGCCATGCTCTCGCTTATATAGAGAAGGACTGCGCCACACAGGCGCAGTGGGAACATGCAAGCAGGCGGCTACTAGCAACCAAAAAACCTTCAGGGAGACATCACATTGAAACCATTTGCGGGCTCAGGGCCGGCAAAATGTTCTTTTTCTTGAACTTGGAACTTGAGCTTTATGACTCTCGGCTTACAATATATAACCAAATTAACTGAGCAAAAATTGAACTATAATTTGTGTTCATTTTGTGTATGCATTTTTATCTTTCAATTTTGCAGCGTTTTGCTGTTTATGGCGTCTATTTTGTGTGTGTTTGTGGGTTTACGTTTTGCGAATTGGAGTTCAAATTATAGTTCGTTGCGTTCGAGTGAACTCTAATCCGTTTTTATTCGTGTACCTTCAGGGCTGTGAGTATGGGGATACGAGCTCTAATGTTTTTTTTTTTAACGGCGAAGCCGTTTTTTGTTCAGTTAATTTGTTGGCTTTTTTCGCTTCCATTTTATATGTGTCCACTGTCCACCGATTTTTGTTTTCGAAAAAACGGAACATTCGAAATGGATACTTATGTTTAGGTTCCGCTGACTGTTTGTCCCATGATTATTATTTGATGACAACACATTAGCGTATTTATGGATTTAGCATGCGTCATCTCGATGAGTAGTGATTCTGGATTGTTTCAATATCGTGGCAACAATCGCGGAAACCATTTAACTGGCTTCCCGAAGCCCGCATTGAAAAAGTAAATAAGTCACTCAGTCATGTCGGCCGCCCAATTTTGAGTTCAAAATTTAAAGACTAGTTTCCCGGCACCCAACCATCGTTGCATCTTGTTTGAGTGAGCTATAATCCGATATTGTGCGCCTCGCCTATTGTTACCCTATTGCTACATGTTGCAGCATTGTAACATTTTGACATTGTTAGCCGCTCCACCGCCGCCTCCGCCTCCTCCTGCTGTCCAATTTTATGAAATTCTCGTGCGCAAACGAACTCTAATAAGCACGGCCGGCCGTGCTAATGCTTTCCTCAACTCAATCAGTCGTCCACTCCAGCTGTTTAGCTTCATCTCTCACCTTTTGGTTCACAACAATATACAACATTGACCCAAGGCACAATCTATTCTTGGCTCTCCAGCGTTGCCCTGTCATTTTTCTCTGATAGTACAAGATATTTCGTTTGTTACTGATTGTTAGTACGTATAGTCGACAATACCCTTCGTATTGCCGACCGCTCACCGTTTTTCATTGCTACCGTGCCAAGACGAACATTCTCGCCATTTTCATTGCTACCGTGAAAAGCATGAACATGCATGCTCTGTCGCAATCATGTAAGACGTATTCTGTAAATAATTGGTACCGCGCACAGCCACGGTGAGGCAACAACCTATCAACTTTTCGCTGTTTCATTGTTTACTTGGTGCGATACTTATCCTTATCTTGCTGTGAATCTTTAATAACGGCATTGACCTTTTCTATCTTGACACACGCTAGTGTGTCGCAGCCAAGTAGATGATTTATTGTTGTTGGAGTTTAATTGTTAGAGCGTAATTGTTAGAGTGTAATTGTTGTCCGATGGGTGGGTGACCTCCTGGGAATCTGGCTGTTGCAGACATAGGACCTTAGGGCTTCGGGCAGATGACCAGGAGTGGTTAACGCTCGTTAAACCCTTTAACCCTTTTTTGTTGTCCGATGACAGCTCACTAGCAGACTTTGTCTTACAAACAAGCTTTTCCGGCATACTGGTGTAAACTAGGGCCGTCGTCACTTCCACAGTCGACATAATGGAGTGTGCTATTTCTTTACTGTTTGGCTGTTCGGCCAAAAAAAGATCGGCCTTTGAAAGTAGTGATATCATTCAGCCAGGGAAAGACCGCCATGGTAGCTAGCTACTTAGCTGGAGAGTATCATGAAAACGTTATTAATGCATCTTTCTCTCTATGAATGGCGGACACTCATCCTTTAACTTTTAGTTTTTCTTTATCATTAAACGACACTGGCCGATACCAAATCCCGAGTCCGATTACAGATACCAAATCACCCAATAAAATTAAAAAGTTTTCCTTGTAATTTCTAAACACTAAGAGACAGCTGTTTGGGGTATGGACCATTGTAAAGCTGGTGAAAAAGCTTCAAAATGGTGTATTCAAACGTCAAAATCGGTCGACGAGAAGTGAAAATATCTTCAGTTTGGTTTATTACCGATCAATCTGGATTTTATCCACCGAGCCCGATTTCTACCGATATTGCAAATGTCGGTATGGAATTACGTGACGCATTCTGAATCAGTAATACTCATGTCTGCTAGTGAGGCCGTCTCTTTATCATCAACAACCAATATTCTTACAATCGGATGCTTTTAACAGTTAGAAACTGCCTCGCTGCCTCGTCGTTGTTTGGATTTTGGCTCTTGGCTATTGGTCCATTTTGTCTCCCTGATGGTTCCTCAACCCCATGTCCGATTTCAGATTTTTTTTTGATAAACCTTGTCTAGACAGACATGCTACTGCATGCATAGTTTGGTTTTGATAGTCCTTATGGTTTTCACGTGATGCGCGGTCTTAGATTACATTGAACTGTGATCAAGGAGGAGCGTCGCTCGGCCTTCGCACTCGCTCCGCTGCAATTACCCATCCAGTAGCAATCTAAACTACGGAAGTTGCAATAGAAAAGAGACTGGGAATCTATCATTGCCAAGAATATTTGAAACACAATGCAGATCGTGAGCACAGGGTCCAGTCAAGTAGGAAAAAGTAAATTTTTTTCAAAGAAGTATGTGGTAGTAATGTGCCGAGTTAGATGGTTACGCTACACATATGCTATTGTGACGCTACCAAGTAAACGATCGGCTAAAGTATATGAGATTAATTGAGACTGAGTGAGCAATTCCAGCTTCATTGCGTGATTAAAATTAACCTTGCGAAGGGAAACTGAAGGGGGGACGCACTGATTGAGTGAGCGAAGCGAACGAAAATCAGCATTTGTTAGCCAGTGCGCTCAAAAATGTGATTGAACAAACTTAAGCATGTGAAACATGGGCATACAATAAGCCAAACCGAGTCAATTTGGCTGATGTAACGGCTAATTGGGCAATGGCAAATATGAAAATTGTGAGTGAGAAAATTTATAGACATAAAATACCTCCAATCAAAAAAGGTAGAGGCGACGATTAGACTGTGGGAGTTTTGTATTCACAGGCCTATGAAAGTTGTGATATCCACCCAAAACCAAAACTGGTATAATAGAATCCGCCAAGTTTCCAAAAAGGGTCGGCCTTTGAAAGTAGGGATATCATTCAACCAGGGAAAGGCCGCCAAGGTTAATCCTATTAGCCAAATTAATCGCACCGAATAATACTTTTGACGTTAAATGAAAACTTGAAGATTGCTACCGCTAGTTCTAATCTTCTAGTTTTCATTTAACTTTCGTACTATTAGTAGGTGCGATTAACTTGGCTAATAGGATTAATCTTGGCGGCCTTTCCTTGGTTGAATGATATCACTACTTTCAAACACTGACCATTTTTGGAAACTTGGCGGCTTCTCTCATACCAATTTTGGTTTGGGTGGATAATACTTGACATCAACCTCCCATGTTAAAGCCGAAATTTTGACGCCTAATATCTCCGCCGTCTGTGAATATTTTTCGATTGAACGAACTGGGAACCCAGGAATCAGTATTTTAATCCAAGCCTTATCTGTATTTACCGAAAGGGCATCCAAAAGTAGGGGCCAGGGGGCAGTGACCCAAGTGCCCCAATGTGTCCATTTCTTGTCACTTGCGACCTGGTTCAACAAAACATCTACTTCTGTATCTATCTTCTGAATGTGGTCCTTGTTGATTCATTGCTGGCGACGTACGCATAGGTCACATGTGACGTAGGTGCCGACACACTTTCAAACTAGGGAGGGGGGAGGGAGAAACATCCATCGAAAAGACGGGCAAAGATCACTAAAAAAGGTGCAAGCACCACCCCCCCCCCCCCATGCATTCTAAAAAATATGTCTAAATATAGCTATTCTAAAAAAAAAATTAGATGGCCGGGCCATATTGAACTTGTAACCCTAAAATCAGTATTTTAATCCTTGAATAGCCTTTGTCATGGCTTATCTTTATTTACTGAAAGAGCATAAGGGGCGGGGGGGGGGATGATCCAAATGCCCCAATGTGCGGGCTTCCCTTTCTTGTCAGTTGCGACCTGGTTCAGCAAAACGGATATTTGGTGTTAGCTTCGAGTTCATCACACGTTTCTTTTAAGAACAAATTCTTGTTAAATATCGATGGTTTGTCTTCAAAATTATAAAAATGAAATCTATGTAAAGTCAGTAATTGTATTGTATGCTCTTTTGTATTACTAAAAAACAAGTTCACAAGTGTAAACTTCGTACATTGTTTTTTTTTCTTTCTAAGTATTATTGTTATTATTATGAATTTTTTCCCCATTATTTATCTGTTTGTGTATTTGTGTTTCCATGGATCCGTCAAAGCTGTGCTTTGCTAGGTGTGAGGTTGGCTCAAACTCACGCCAAAGCTTTACTTTGCTGAGTCTGAGCCTGGATTTCATTATGTATACCAAAGTGAATCTGATCTCGGCTCAGGCTTCGCCCTGACTTAGCAAAGTACCAGCTCAGACTTTGAGTTGAGCCGTTATTATGAATTTGGCCCTAGGGTAAAACGTTTTGTAATGGACATGCGACAAGACATAAGGCGTATTTGCATATACGTTCGATGCGGTGTGCGGCCGGCCTTACCCCTGCGTCTAGTTCTGGCTTCTGTAGATCTTATGTTTTATCACCTGTTGGTTGGTGTAAACAGGAGTGTTCGTTGAAATTAACACGTATAAGGTCAACTCTCATTTTTTTGTTTTTCTTAATGATTTTTTGCCCTATCTGCTCTGTCATTTAAATGCACTGTCCCATTTTGTTGCTTCTCAAGCTTTAGTGTTCCCTTTTGTTAGCTAATCGCCACTGGTGCAGTTCAAAATATTTAAATACGAAAACATTTAGTTAAGTTTTAGGCGATCAATTAAACGCAGTCATTCGTGGATCGATTGATCTGTGTCTGATCATATCCGAAAAATAAGCTTAATTTTTTTTCCTGTTTAAATATTTTACAATGCTACCAGTGGCGATTTAATACGAGACTGTGTCCGGGGGAAAGGGTCAATTCCCGCCAAACATGCTTTCTGTGCCCAGCAATTCACCCCCCACCCCCTTCCAGAGAGAAATTTCTGGCCAAATGAATCGTTGGTACGAACGCAAGTGTTATGAGTGCACAAGCGAATTTTGTCTGATCGAGCGCACGTTACTGGAATGTACCATACATCGAGCGCAACTTACTGGAATGAACCGCACATCGGGCTATGATATTTTATGACTATGCAATCAGAACTGGTTGGAGGTGGAGGGGGAAACTTCGTGCGGAAACGATAATACATCCTATAACCCCACCATGAAACATAACTGCCGGAATATTATGAAGAATGAAATTCCAGATATGCACTCGATATTAACACTGGCGATAGTCAGTGTTAGCAAGGGTCGACCTAGGATCTCTTGTGTTAAACTTTCAACTTTGAGAGCTTATAACTCCGTCAAAAGTAAACATCTTTAAACCAAATTTGGAATCTAGCCTTGACTAGTCAAGGCCTGTCTGCAGTCCAAAAACTGTGAACTCAAACTCGAGATACAGAGAGGGGCCAAAAAGACAACTTCTTGTTCTTGGTCTTGGTCTTGTTCTGGGGATGTACCTTTCGTCTGTCCTCTCTACAGGTCAAACCATTTGTCCTATGAAGCTGGTTCTTAGCTCGTTATACAGGTATAGGTCTGTTGATGTGCCCTTTCCACACGGCATTTTCTAATTGGTCAAGTGGTTCAGGGTTTATGGAGCTCTAAACGACCAGATCGATTGTTTTACATAGTTTTAAACATTGTTATTATGCAACAATGCCAATTAGCAAACGCCAGCTTCAAGACTGAAGATTAAAGTATTTGTTTCTATTATTAACACTGGCGATATTAACACTGGCGATAGCCAGTGTTAGTAAGGGTCGACCTAGGACCTCTGTGTTAAACTCTCAACTTTGAGAGCTTATAACTCCGTCAAAAGTAAACATATTTAAACCAAATTTGGAATCTAGCCTTGACTAGTAAAAGCCTGTCTGCAGTCCAAAAATTGTGAAATTCGGTCCAGCCAAACCCGAGATGCAAACAAGGGCCAAATAGACAACTTCTTGTTCAGCTTCTTGTTGTTGTTGTTGTTGTTGTTCTGGGGATACTTTCGTCTGTCCTCTCTACAGGTCAAACCATTTGTCCTATAAAGCTGGTTCTTAGCTCATTTTACAGGTATTGCTCTGTAGATGTGCCCTTTTCATAAGGCCTTTTCTAATTGGTCAAGTGGTTCAGGGGTTACGGAGCTCTAAACCACCAGATTGATTGTTTTACATTGTTTTAAACATTGTTATTATGCAACAATACCAATTAGCAAACATCAGCTGCGAGACATAGACTGAAGATTAAAGGATTTGTTTCTATTGTTAACATTGGCGATAGCTAGATTAGTGAGGGTCAGCCTAGGGTCTCTTGTGTTAAACTATCAGCTGTGACCGTCTTCTGCACTGTTTTACAGTTTAGCTGCAATTCTAAAAGTAACACGAATTAATAAACAAAAACGGAACGTTAAATGTTTAGAGTAAGGATCTAAAAGTTAAAACCTAGAAGGAACACGGACAAGCTTTCACAGTTAGGGTCTAGGTGTAAAATTTTGTCAGTACGAGGCTGGAAAGAATTAGACCCTTACTACCCGGTGGTCAGCAATAAATACATTTTCACGAAAAACTGGAAATCATCCTACAATGACCAATGTGATGATCAAGTGGTAGTATGGTTATACGTTTCCTGCTTTGCTTTACGTTGAAAATTATTTTTCAATTTAGTAACATGCCAGCATATTCGTAGCAGACAGCATTATGGTAATCCTCTACCATAAATCTACGAAATATAATAAAAATTCTAAAGCATCAAAAGACAAAATGCCAAACTTCACAAGAAAATTGTGTTATTAAAGTTCCAAAACAATATTATAAGAACAAAGAAAACCTGCTACAACCGTAAATACACACGTTCAGTCCGAAGAGACTAGAACTAAGCTAACAACCGGGTAGTAAGGGTCTAATGCTTCCAGCCTCTTACTGACAAAATTTTACACCTAGACCCTAACTGTCAAAGCTTGTCCGTGTTCCTTCTAGGTTTTGACTTTTAGATCCTTACTCTAAACATTTAACGTTCCGTTTTTGTTTATTAATTAACACTGGCGATAGCCAGTGTTAGTAAGGGTCGACCTAGGATCTCTGTGTTAAACTTTCAACTTTGAGAGCTTATAACTCCATCAAAATTAAATATTTTTAAACCAAATTTGGAATCTAGCCTTGACTAGTCCAGGCCTGTCTACAGTCCAAAAATTGTGAAATTCAGTCCAGCGAAACCTGAGATACAGAGAGGGGCCAAATAGACAACTTCTTGGTCTTGTTCTGGGGATGTACTTTTCGTCTGTCCTCTCTACAGGTCAAACTATTTGTCCTGTAAAGCTGGTTCTTAGCTCATTTTACAGGTATTGCTCCGTAGATGTGCCCTTTCCATAAGGCCTTTTCTAATTGGTCAAGTGGTTCAGGGGTTACGAAGCTCTAAACGACCAGATTGATTGTTTTACATTGTTTTAAACATTGTTATTATGCAACAATGCCATTTAGCAAACGCCAGCTGCAAGACAGACTGAAGATTAAAGGATTTGTTTCTATTGTTTACACTAGCGATAGCCACGTTAGTAAGGGCCACAGATATTTACCGAGCTTAAAGGCGGCGCAAAAAAACAAACAACAAATAATTTATAAAGGTGTCACACATACCCCACCCCTCATCCACCACCACACTTATTTCACAATTCTCAAAGTAACACGGATAAATAAACAAAAACGTATCGTTAAAAGTTAAAAGTAAGGGACTAAAAGTCAAAACTTGTAAGGAACACGGACAAGCTCTGACTGTAAGAGTCTAGGTGTTAAATTTGGCCAGTAAGACGCTGCTAAGCATTAGACCCTTACTACCCGGTGATCATGTTAATGACTTAGTAAGGAAAATTGAAAATTAGCCAACAGCGAAAATCATACACTAGAAATAACGTAGTTCAGTAAGCCACCGTTATGCACTTAGGTTAAATCGGAGTGGCATGACCCGGATTCGAACCGGCCACCCAGTTCGCCCCGAGATCACTTGCATAGCGCCTTAATCTCTCCGTTGCACTCCGATGAAACGTAAGTGCATTAAGGTGGCTTACTGAACTACGTTATTTCTAGTGTACGATTTTCGCTGTTGGCTATTTCCAATTTTCCTTAATATTATTTCCAGCGATTTATGTCTATTCATTAATGACTTAGTAACTGAGACAGAATGGGCATACACGTTTACGCTTGTAGCAGGTTGTCTTGCTTGGAATCGCTGCCATGTTACCAAACCGAAAAAATATGTCAACCTAAATCAAAGTACACAAATCACAGTAAATCAAATCAAAGTACCACACCCCCACTATCATTGGATCATCTCATGGCTCTTTATAGGACGATTTCAGACAGCTATTCGTCAAAAACCGGGTAGTAAGGGTCTAATGCTTAGCAGCGTCTTACTGGCCAAATTTGACACCTAGACCCTTACAGTCAAAGCTTGTCCGTGTTCCTTACAGGTTTTGACTTTTAGACCCTTACTTTTAACTTTTAACGATACGTTTTTGTTTATTAATGTTAGTAAGAGTCAGCCTAGGATCATTGTGTTAAACTCTCAATTTTGACCGTCCACTGCACTGTTTTACAGTTTAGCTGCAATTCTTAAAGTAACACGAATTAATAAACAAAAACGGAACGTTAAATGTTTAGAGTAAAGGTCTAAAAGTCAAAACTTATAGAAGGAACACGGACAAGCTTTGACAGTAAGGGTCTACGTGTAAAATTTTGTAAGAGGTTTGTAAGAGGTTGACTACCCGGTGGTCAGAAATAGATACATTTTGACGAAAAACTGGAAATCCTCCTACAATGATCCATGTGATGATCCAGTGGTAGTATGGTATACGTTTGCTACTTTGCTTTATGTTGAAAATTATTTTTCGATTTAGTAACATGGCAGGGTATTCGCAACATAGAGCATTACTGGTTATCCTCTACCGTAAATCTACAAAATATAATAAAAAATTCTAAAGCATTAAAAGACAAAATGCCAAACTTCACAATAAAAATTTTGTTTTTAAAGTTCTACAACAATATTCTAAGAACAAAGAAAACCTGCTACAACCGTTCACACACACGTTCCGTCCGAATAGAGTAGAACTAAGCTAACCACCGGGGAGTAATGGTCTAATGCTAACCAGCATCTTACACAATTTTACACCTAGACCCTTACTGTCAAAGCTTGTCCGTGGTTTTGACTTTTAAACCCTTACTCTAAACATTTAACGCTTCCGTTTTTGTTTATTAATACAGTTAAGGCCGGCTGCACACCGTTGAAACCGGGGGGAGGGGGGAGGAGGATCGAGGGGGGGGGGGTAAAATGGGGTGGTCCCATTTTCAGTTTCGATGACTGCCCCAGCAATTTTTCGATGGCTGCCTCCCACGCAAAATTAGTTGAGCTACGTCTATAGCTGTTGGGGAGGGGAGGGAGGAGGAAGATAATCCGTATAAAATGAAAAATGAAAATGGGACCACTGATTTTTTAGTGAGTCGGGGGGGGGGGAATCAATCGCCCACCAACTTTTAATGACTGCCCCACCCCACTTCTTCCCTGCAAACAATTCTTAATCCTCCCCCTTACTCTAAACATTTAACGTTCATTTTTTGTTTATTGATACAGTTAAGGCCGGCTGCACACCGCATCGAACATCTTAGGCCGGCCACACACCACATGCGTCATTTGGTCGCACGACAACACATTTTGTCGAAACCTGTGTCACCTTGTTGCAGACATCTCCACAACCATAGCAATGAGTTGAGTGCCACACACCGGATGAGACGTAGTCGTGAGACGTATATAAAGGTGTATCTACACGGGAGCTTTTAGCGCATGACGAATGACACGTGGTGCCTGCATTTCGGTGCTTTTTCATAGCGCG